>QMFG01003245.1:0-15443 GCA_003314545.1 Ramaria sp. MG151
ACACTACACGTGCCCCATCATGTGAGAATGAACCAGACAACACAAGACCGGAATGACCCTCCAGTATGCGCACTACTCCTCCAGTAGTGGCATTCCAGATTCTGAGTGAGTTGTCAATCGAGCCGGATATCACGCGTCCCCCATCTGGAGAGAATCCAACAGATATCACTGATTTCAAATGTCCCTCCAGTCTGTGCTGTCTCTTCCCGGTGACCGCATTCCAGATCTGAACTGAGCCGTCGTTCGAACCGGACACAACGCGTGTCCCATCTGGGGAAAATGCGATGGACTTGACAAGAATTGAACGGCCCTCCGGTGTGGGCTCTACCTCCGATGAAGTCACATTCCATATCCGGACTGACATGCCATCGCAAGCAGACACGATGTGTGTCCCATCAACAGAGATTGCAACGGAGGCTACACCAGCCATATGACCTTGAAGAATGGCCTCTATCTTTCCCGTAGTCGCATTCCAGATTCGTATCGAGTCGTCCCGCGATCCAGACACAACGCGCATCCCATCGGTAGAGAATGAAGCGGACGTCACTCCCTGCGAATGTCCCTTAAGATCGCACTCCATCTCTCCCGTTGCCGCATTCCAGATTCGAATACTGTTGTCCATGGAACTAGAGACCACACGTGTCCCGACAGCAGAGAAAGCTACAGACATCACTGAAGCCGAATGAGCGTCCAGTATGTGCTCGATATCTCCGCTAATGGCATTCCATATCCGGACTGAATTGTCTTTTGAGCCAGAGGCAACGCGTGCTCCATCAGGTGAGAAAGCAACGGATGTGACCCAACCCGAATGACCCTCCAACAGGTGCTCCATATTCCCCGTAGTCGCGTTCCATATCCGGACAGTCTTGTCCCACGAACCAGATACGACACATGTCCCATCGGGAGAAAACATAACGGAAGCGACACTATGTGAATGACCATCCAGTGTGCGCTCTATCTCCCACGACGTCGCATTCCAAATCAGAATTGATTTGTCCCAAGAACCAGACACCAAGTGTGCCCCATCACGTGAGAAAGCCACAGATCCCACCTGATCGGTGTGTCGCTCCAATGTGCGTTCTATCTCGCCCGTCCTTGCATTCCATATCAAGACTGACTTTCCCGTCCCAGATACCACCCTGCTGCCATCGGGGGAGAATACAACGAAATGGATTCGTTCGGAGAGCTTCATGACGTGCTCCAATGGTCCCCACGACTCCCCCCGACCCGCCACAACTTGTGGTACCCTAGCAAATTGTGCGGCATATTGCTGACGCAGCCGGGACTGTTTAGGAATCCACGTGAGCGCCGAGTGGTAGGTGTTGAGGCAGTGATGCTTTATGGGCTCAAATGCTATCTGCAGGCATCGGTAAGCGTCCTCAAACAGCAATGCATATTTAGATTGCGCGCCGGAGTGTTTCTGTGAATTGGTTAGCTAAACATTTTCTCTTGACTAAGTACTCACCGAAATGGCTTCATGCGCGTTTTTAAGCGTGTTTAGGCCAGATTCAAGCTCTCCCAGAGCACTGAGACACTCAAACCAGTGCAGTAAATGCTCCTGAGCAAATGTGTAAAGGTTGTCCAGTGCCGGAAGAACATCGACGTGGGGGCTCGCAAGCATTTCTGTCAAATGTGATCCCCAATATAAACACGAATATCGGAGGGCCTCCGGAATAACTCCAGGATCTGTGATTTCATGATGGACAGCGCCTATCATGACATCAGGCAAATCGCATATGTTATACCGAAGGGAGTTGTTCATAAATTCAAGACACTTGACAGTCAGCATCTGGTGACCTTCTGTATAGTCTACGTTGTGCCCAGGGCAGCGGTCCGGATTGAGGAGGAAGTCCCGAAATGATGCGTGGAAGATGGAGACGTGACCATGATGTGAAGAAGGAACATGAATCAATGAATGAAATGGTGACAGAGCATATGCCATTTGGTAAGTGGGCCAGGCTAGTAGGGACGCGATTCCAGCTGCAGAAAGTGGAGTTTGGAGAAAAACCACTGTAGTAAGTGCCTCTTGCCTGGTGAATTTTTCGTTGTCAGTGAGAAGGTGGAATGCTTTTTCCATGATCGCATTGTAGAAGCTGTCAAGTGAAAGCAGGGGCAGCGGTGAACGCGTCAAGTCAGTTAATCGCGCGCTGGGATCTCCGTCTATATCACCGATATATCGCACCGCAGTTGCAGCATAAAGGAACATTCCATCACACTGTCTAAGAAGACTCGTGAGCTCCTGTGTAGGTGGCCAGAGGGAACCATCCTGATTATATCCATTCTTGTCGCCGATCTTCGACAACGATGAACTCAAGTATGTTTTGATATCATTTTGTACATTGTCTTGGGTGACTTCTTGTAAAGGAATTTCGGTATAGACTTTGAGATCTGACGGGCGTGCATGAATACGAAAGACGTGCTTGATGTAGGATTCGGGTCGACTTGTCAGTAGAAACTTGAGGGGTATGTCCGATGCATGGGCGAGGATGGTGCTGATTAACAATTTCACGATTGATACCTCGGGGCATTCATCGAGGGCGTCGATTACGATGACCTTGTATGGTTTGACAGAGCTGGGAATGGTGAACCGAAGTGGCTCAACAATGAGGCGTAGGAACTGCTCAGGCACCCAGTCAGAGGCTACATCCGGGGTATACTCGAGAACATCAGATATTGCTGATCGGAGCGAGGGGGATATCTGACAAAGCATGCGGGCAATAGTAGGCACGATGAGCCCTGCCTTTGATGAGTGGGAGCAGAAAAAACTAGCTCCCAGAAGGAGCTTAGCGTCGAGACGCTCACAGAGGGTGAGAGCGATGCTAGACTTCCCTATTCCCGCCATCCCATTTAACCAACAGACTTTGTGGGCTCCGTCTTGAGAGGCCCATTTCTCAAGATCGTCTAGAACTTCGACACGAGTGTCCTTCATACAACCATAAAATTCCTTTTCTCGCTGTGCTATGTAAGAAGGGTCCTCATCATAATTGGGATTCCCTGGATGACTTGTTCGATACAGAAACTTGCGACAATCATACCAAGGCACTTACCAGGAGCATTAAGGCCCATGATGTTCTATGAATGACAGTCAGCATTGTTATGTATCTCGTGACCTTGAAGCGTAATTACCTGTAGCTCCATCGATGAAACAACGACGCGGTCGAGTAATTCTTCCATTTCTTTGTATGTCTCTTAACTTCTACTGGTTAACTTGATGTTTTCTTCTACTTGTGATTTCTTCTTTCTGAAAAAAATTAATAGAGACACGAGAGAGTGAGAGAGGGGCGATGATATTGTCCTTGGGAGAAGTCCTAGTTATATACAAAACAAGAACAAAAGCGTTGGGTAACGGTACTAAGACCCTAACTGCGGCTTAGCTAATGTGGCTCTACTCGGGTAAAGTTTTCAGAAGAAAAGTGAAAACTATAATTAGAGAGACACTCTAATATCTTGTCTGCGTTGAGAACAAAAGCGTTGGGTAAGTGGACAGTGGGCCACACGACGCGCGAGCCTAACTGCGGCTTAGCTACTGTGGCTCTGGGCTCTACTCGGGTAAAGTTTTCAGAAGAAAAGTGAAAACTATAATTAGAGAGACACTCTAATATCTTGTCTGCGTTAAGAACAAAAGCGTTGGGTAAGTGGACAGTGGGCCACACGACGCGTGAGCCTAACTGCGGCTCAGCTACTGTGGCTCTGGGCTCTACTCGGGTAAAGTTTTCAGAAGAAAAGTGAAACTATAATTAGAGAGCGCCACTATAATATCTTGTCTGCGTTAAGAACAAAAGCGTTGGGTAAGTGGACAGTGGGCCACACGATGCGGGAGCCTAACTGCGGCTTAGTTACTGTGGCTCTGGGTTCTACTCGGGTAAGCTTTTTAGAAGAAAAGAAAAGAAAAGTGAAAACTATAATTAGAGAGCGGAGCGCTCTTACGCTGTAACCTCTTGTCTGTGTTTGACGATAACCGGATAAGTCACTGAGCGCAGTTGGGAAGAGTACAGATGGACTTGCCTTGAACATCATGTAGCAACTAAACAGAACTGGCTCAGCTTCTGGAACGAAGATTATGTAACTCTATACCTAAACAGAACTCTACAACAACATTAGTCCTGTGTAACTAATAATATGCAAAGTTACTCACGGCTCAGCTTCTGGAACGAAGATGAGACATGTCACGGCGCTAAAATGCCTGATGAGCAACGAGCGGTGTTTAAACTACGATACCGCGAATGAAACGAGAAATTCAACAATATAGCTACACTCGGATTCCCTCAACATATCATTATTCAATTGGTCAATATTATTGTAAATTGAAATTTATGACACAGATAGAGTGGAAGACAAGACTGACACTGTTGTTTTCTATTGAGATTAATTCCTATCCGTTGTATGGGCGCTTATTATGTAAGTATATTTGATAGAGCCTTCACCATCTGTTCTCCAGTGTCTGTGATCATCCTTCAGCACTCTAGGCCTCAGGACTCACCATCAACATTTTCCCATTTTCCACTAATCATCTAGTTATATACAATACCCTTTTCTATTGTACTCTGGTTTGTGCCTGTTCATACCCAGCAATTCCAGTGGCTTCAATGTGGTCTGTAATGACATAATGCCCCCCGTGTAAGTACCCTCCACCACACATCTTAAACTTCTATGTTGTTGAAGCTGCTCTACCTTGTCTTTTAAAGTTGTGATTGCCCTGAATAATCAGTGAACTTCATACTCCAAAATAACATGTTTTCACAAGCTGTGAAAGCTCTTTGGCATGGCATCTATAGCATTGTCTTTTTGATAGGTCTGGACAATAAATTTGAAAACCTCCAGCTTGCACATCAATTGTGGATGGTTGTTTTGTTTTGCTAGAATTTCTACATTTCTACAGTAATATCATGCAACTAACATGTCATATATGCTATGGAGAGAAATACATTTATGATTTATCTCAGACAAGGTTTAGAGCAAGGTTTGGCTTTAACTTATTTGTTGCACCCTCCTAGCCTGCAATCTTCAATTTGTCTGAAACATGATTATAAGAATGTGAGTAAAACTCTAAGACAATTTCCTTACTGAAGACTACTAGCTAGACATAAAAGGCTTTTATACATGAGGAGATTGGATGTGAGAATTATTAAAGATTAAGAGAGTGATGAGGATGAACAATAAGTGAGGCATGGTATTAACTTGAGCTGGCTATGATGGACAGAAGAGAGATACTCAAAGCTAGAGGACTCAGTTAACTCAAGCTTAAAACAACAGACTCAGCAATTGTGAGTGGCTGGGCTAAAACTCACTAATTTAATTAGCTATCTATATGAACTACTTATACATGAAGAGATAGGAGTTCAGGGGCTTAGAGGCAGAAAATTTTGTTATATTTTGAGAGTAAAATGAAAATATAATTGTCTGGGATTTATTATTTTATTGTGTTTTGTTCTTTGATTTTTGAAGCAGCTGTGATAGTGCTTATGTATTATCTAATCTGAATATAGACGTGGGGAGAGTGCTATGGAGTCAAAGTTATCAGCACTTAAAGCTCATGTATGATAGTATGTGAGCTTGTGATGAGAGATGAAGTGTGAACTTAGCAAAATTGAATTATCCTTTGAGTCTGATAGTTGTGTAAATATCTGATTGAACATCCAAGAGTGATTGTCTGCAAGTATCTTAATAGTTGTGCTTTTTAATTATCTATAGAGCACTGAAGATAGTTGGAGCTTTAACTACCATGCATTTTTCTTCAGAACTACAAGCATATTTAAAGGAATAAGCTACTGTAGTCATTGTCTAATGGATGAAAGTAGAACTGGGGTTTGTGGAATGATTTTGGAGTATTCTATGGAAGTGGGGAGTGATGTAACTGAAACAAGGGTATTATTTATGAGTTATCTTGAAACTTGTACCTGGGGTTGAGAACTACAATGTGTGTGGTCAACAATTTTTTTGATATAAGAGAGAAGAAAGATAAGGAAGAAGATGCTCAAATGGCAGAGAGACATTGCAATGAATTTTGTCATGATCAACCTTTCAGAACTCTCTGGGAGGGTGATGGATATGAGTGCTGCAACACAGAGGAGGAGGATCAGAGGCAGGTGTGGGGAGATATAGTTGGCATTGAGCTCCCACCACTTCTGTGCTGTCCTCTGAGAGGTCAACATACTATTCAGGAGTCAGAGCAGGGTGTAAAGGAGGTGAAGGGGAAGATACAGGGAAGACATGGTCATCAAACTCAGTATCATTGCTAATCAGAGTCTTCCAAGTGTTAAGATTCCAGAACTTCCAGCTTGTGACACCGGCAGGGTAGCCAATGAAGACACATTTCTGAATGTGTGGCTCAAGTCCCTTGTGTTGGGATGTCTGAACATGGACATAGGTAGTGCAATCCCAGATACAAAGGTGTTGAACAGATGACTTCTTTCCAACCATGCCTTAAATGGAGTCATGGCTTAGAGAGAATGAGAAGATTGCAGTTCCAGATATGAACATAGGCTCCCAACACTTCTCCACAGAAGGATGGAGGTAGTTTATATTCAGAGAGTATGGTGGTAATGGGCTCAACAGCTGTACAATTGGTGCATTCAGCAACCCCATTTTGTTATATACTGACACAAACAGTGGGTTGGGATTCAATTCCATGTAGATATGTCAAAGCTTTAAATTTCTTGGACATGTATCCCCCACCTTTGGAATGAGTGAAATTGAGTCTTGTCATCATTGAACAGAACCAAATATCTTGTACCCACAATGGGTGCATACAGACATAGGCCCATGCAAATCAGTGTGGATAAGGTCAAGTAGCTCAGAGGCAGGAGTGGGTGAAGAAGGAAAGTGATTCCAATGTTGCTTGCCAGCAAGACAAGGTACACAGATAGGATCAGGGTTCTGCTTGACTTGAGCACTGAACCATCTACCAGATCATCCTTGATAGGGCATTTGACACTGTCTAGGTTTAAAAGGGCAAGATGATGATGCCAGAGAGAGAGGTCTATAACACAAGTGCTGGAAAATTTCACAGACTTAGACATAGGAATGGTAGAACTGTCAAGGAGAGTAGTGTTGTGAGTGTTTATAGAGGCACTGAAGAGAAGGTTTCCACTTTGAGAAAAGGTAACATGATCATGGGAAACTGCTTTGGATGAGTGAGATACAAGACAGAGAAGAGGTTGTTGCATAGTGCAGGAGCATAGACAACTCAACTAAACTCCTTGTCAAGATCTGTCAAAAGGAGTATGACAGACAAAAGATGAGTATTTCTGAGGCAGGGCACAGATCATGGCCATACAGATCAACTCTTCATCCATATCAGTGAATGTGAAGGTGCTAGGTTGAAGATTTTGGGTGGAAATGACTACCTGATAACTCTGTTCATCAGGGACTGCAGGGTCTTATCTGGGAGCATCCCAAGGGCAAAAAAATTGCCACAGACATTGAATCTTGTCCTTGGATGCTTCTGAAGGTGTACAATCTCAAGTTTGATCCACATCTTGACTGGATCCTTAGCAATACTGTAAGGACAACCCTCCTAGTGCTTGCAGGTACCTAGTAGAGGGGAAATCCAAAGGTATATATGTGCAAGGAAATACAAGAAAGGGAATTCTCACCTAGTAGAGGGGAAATCCAAAGAGAAAAGTCTAAGGGTCCCCACTATCAGTGAAAAGACTATATACAACTACCTAACACCCAACCAGAGGCCTCCCTATACACTGTCAACCCTGCCCAACCCCATAAGGTGCTTTATCCCTGGAAAAGGTCAGGTGTTGGGCTGGGTGTTCAGGTCAGACCCTGAGGTGGTCCAAGGGAGATGTAGAATTTGGTGTGTTGGTTGAAGACTGATTGTTCCCTGACAAATATCATCTAAATAAACCTTCTGGTCAAGCTGGACACCAAGGAAGATGTCCCCAGCTGCTAGAGACACATCATTATCCCAAATAGCTACCTTGTCAAAGTTGGCAGGCCTAACTCACTTCCCAGTGACAAACTCCCACATTATTTTTTTGCAATACAGCCTTCATCTCACCTCTCCACTGGGGGTAGTTGGTGTTAAAGAGAGGTGTGAGATGAAAGGGGGAATGGTTGGAATGAGTGTTTTGGATATGATAAGGGTGTTGTGGAGTTGAAAATTGCTGGTTCAGGATGTAGTTTAGACAAAAGGTACATGCAACATGTAGGAAGGTGTGTGAAAAGAATTGTAAGGGCAACCCTCCTAGCGCCCACAGGTACCTAGTAGAGGGGAAATCCAAAGATATATATATGCATAAGAAAATACAGCGAAGGAACTCTCACCTAGTAGAGGGGAAATCCAAAGAGAAAAGTCTAGGGATCCCCGCTACTAGTGAAGAAACTATATACGACTACCTAACGCCCAATCAGGGGTAATCCTACGCGCTGTCAACCCTGCCCGACTTCTATCCCCATAAGGCACTTCGACCCTGACGAAGGCTGGATGTCGGGCCGAAGGTTCGGATCGAAGGTTCGAGTTCTACCCCGAGGTTGGTAGAGGTCTCGGGTAGTCCGAGGTCTCGGACTCGTTGCCCGAGACTTCGGGTTTGTACTTGGAAGGTTCGGGTCAAGGACCCGAGGCTTTGGATCAAGGTTCCCGCGCTTCGGACTTGTGCTTCGCATGTGTAAGGGCCTTGAAGGTGGAGGATTTGGCGCAGATGGGTTGTCCCCTGACAAGAATCAGGATGATTGGAGAAGTACATGTTGCAGTGTGGGTCAATTAAATTATAGGGCCTATAATTTGTTGACAGGGAAGATCTCTAGAAGACTTCTTAACTAACACACACAGCCACAAGAGCCTTTGGAGCTTGTCAATATGGAAGGCAAAGACAAGGCCCAAAGGTGTACATTCTACTTAGTAATGAGTATAGAAAGGTGATTATGATAGTAGCTCAGTTAGGATATAAATGACTTAGGTGAGTCTTCTCCTCTAATCATATTATATATGTATTCTACAGTATGTGGATCTACTAAGAACTGGAGAAAAAGGTGGATTGTTGAAGTGGACAACAATAACGAAGAAAAGTGAAAAAAGGGGGCTATTCTCATGGTGTTAAGTTCAATGGGTGTTTAAATAAGCACAATAAAGATGCAATCATACCCCACCAGACAGTGATGATACAGCTCATATTCACTAGTATTTAGCCAAATCTCACATGAAAAAAAAAGAATATATTACTTATGGACATTCTTTGCTATTGGCTCTTTTAACCTTCAGTATCTTGGGTTGTAGCTTTGTCATTCAGTGTAGCCCTCACAGGTGACTTCCAGAAGACTTTTGAAGATCAGGGAATTTCTGAGAAATATCTAGAGATGGTAGTGATGGAAACACCAGTCTGAGACGAGATTTGGTAACCTGAGAGGCCAGAGTCAAGGAGGGAGAGAATATAATGTTGTGGTATAGGTGTTAAGGATTTTCATGATGATATGTATGAAGTTGTTCACCAAGTTGTATAGCCTGTTTGCCATTGTTCAACTATCACATGATAGGGATCATAATTCACCAATTTAGTGCAACAGTCTTCATATGGAAGTCAGACAGCACGGATTTTTGGTCACAGTGATGCTATAAAAAAAAACTGTTTCAATGAGATAACCAGACTAAAAATTATTCAATTCTTGTGAATACAAACTAACATGAATGATAACTCATTTTGAAACCAGGATAGACTTACACTTCACAGCTCACACCTTATCCTCATCCTTGCACCCTTTGCACTCTTTTCTGCTGCTGATTACCTAGATGTGACAAGTGAAAAACAAGATGATGGGATACAGTAGTGGATCACTAGAAGCAGACTGGTATTCAGAACATATACCAAGACAACAAGTTACATCGAGTCATCGAAATCCTAGTAAGGCAGGCCCTGGGACAGGAAAGTTGAGCCATATTGTTAGGTTCCATCTCGATCACTTTAAATTACCTTAAATGATGTACCTTTATTTAGTCTGATAAGAGTCAGGTATTCTCTAATTTTCTTACTGCTACGACAGACGTTGATCCTATTGATGATAATTAATAGAAGCTGATATAAAAGCATACGTATCACAGATATGGAGAACTCCCAGGGGAATGTTAGTCAAGCCAGGTCATTTTACCCTGGTTGCCATCTCGCCGTCAAAGGCCGGAAGTTTGACGGGATCAGTCAGCTGCGACGGCGGTTACAGTAAGCGCTCGGATGACTAAATTTATCTGTGTCTAGCTCCTCTTCCTGCTCAAGGCTTGATGTTGTGTTCGCGAACTTAATACTACCCACACTCTTTCTTTTTCAAACATGCCTATTCATTTTCCAAGGCAGCTCCCTACACCGTCCGGCTCGAGAACTGCTTCAGCAGATCCACTTGGCACCTCTCTGAGCATCGACTCGGTTACGGGCATAGCTTCTGGTCTCAATGACCCAATGCTCACGGTATTCTCTACGGGAGCTCCCATAACAACCGCAACTGCCTTATCCATTTCCTCTTTCACCCCGGTTAGCAGCAGCAGCAGCAGCAGCAGCAACAGCGGCACTCTCAGCATTGGGCTCATCATCGGCATCATAGTTGGATTATTCGTCGCCCTGGCCGTCCTCCTTATCGTCTTCATGACCGTCCGACACAGGAGACGAATAAATCGCGCCAGGGCTCGTGCTCTCTCTTCAGCCCGCAAGCCTTCGTCTCGCCCCCATGACGACAGCAAGCCCGCAGAGATGCAGATGCGTGCTACAAACCTTGCGAAAACTGCTAGTATTGCAGACACCAGTGCCTCCGTAGGTCAGGAATCGTTTCTTTCCTTCACATCTACGGGTCCGCTTGCCTTGGACCAGTTCGCTGCAACTCCCAGTATCTCCGCACAACAGCCTTCCCAATCAGGGCACATCCATGGACTGGCTACTCAACCATTGACTCGCAGTCCCGAGTCCCATACCCCCAATCCCTTCGCATCCGGAACTACGCACCCTTCACACTCCTCGCCCTCGCTTTCACCCGCCGTGATGGAAAGCTTCGCGCAACGCACACCGCAGTATCCCCACACAAACACGGCCCCCGCGTCGCCTGCTAGAGACCGTCAGCACCCGCTACCCTTGCCGATGGACGAGCCCTCCCCATTCCAATCCGCAGAACCCAAAAAGTCGGTAGTCCCTCTTGCGCCTTCCCGGATCCCGAAGCACTCCACCAAACCCGCAGAAGACACTCGTTCCCGAGAGCTCAAGGCCATGGAAGATCTTATCTCCGCCCTCGACGGACGCGCTCCGAACAGGAAAAATCCACCGCCAGCTCTTAACCTTAAAATCGACAGCAGCGCAAAGAACAAAAAGAGCAGACTGAGTATGGGCGAGGGCCTTGTCACGCCCGGAGGTTATCCCATCCCGGATGATGACGATGTGTGAGTCGTCTGCATACGATTATCTGTTGATGAGCTGCTCAATTTGGATTGGTCGTAAAAGGCTCAAGTACTACAACGGTGGAAATCGGTACCCTCGCCCGGATGACCAAGAGAACTTCCCACTTCCTCCCGCGGAGGTCTTTAGGGCTGCTCTTGGCCCGGGTGGTGGCCAGGGAAAGGTCGATAAAGGAAAGGGAAGGGAGAAAATAGCCAATCCATTCCAGGATTGAGCCTTTCAAATCAGTGAGAGACTTTGTGGTAACTGTCCAAGAGTGTGAAATGATTCAATGTGGCACTCCAGATGACATACAGACATTGGTTCGCACCAATCCCTTCCACGTCCTTTTGACTCCACCGTTCATACAACGCATCCGTCTGTTCAATCCCGCTCCTTTCACAAATCGTTCACTATTTCCTGTGTTCTCTATCCCTTTGTAAAATCTCAGTCTCTTTAGGGATGCTTTTGTCATTCCTGTCCTGTGCTGCTTTACCCCACCCACTGTCCTTTTGCTCCCTCCCATATCTACTTCTCAGATAAGCGATATGCCAGTTCCAAGTGCTTACTTCTCTTCATTCCGTTCATCCGTCTCTATTCCCATCCACTCACTTTACCCAACATGTCTTTTATGACTCGGAGATTTGTCATGGGCCCGTGAAATTTTTTTATATTTCCCCACCCCCCGTTTTTTTCCTCTCCATCCAGTTTCCGTGCCATTTTTATTTTCACCCTTATTATGCGTTGAGCGCTCCGGCACAGACGCAAGGGCATTGTTACATGTAATGAGTAGGATTCCCCTTTTTTGAACCTGAGCACGAACGTGCATAGTTGTGGATTTCTCCGCACTAGGGATATGGTCCGAATATTTGAAGAACAGGTTAAACATCGCAGTTTCATTAGCTGTCGAAGGGCAGTGAAATCTCAGTTGCGAACGATAATGAATTATTTCCGACCGAATTATCATTTTAGACGCATTCTAAGATATATGCGTTCATCCTTGTTTATTCGTCAGGACCAATAATAACACAGCTTATTAATTTCTAGGAGAAGGACTCAGTCCGATATTGAGGAATTGAGTATTTACAGGCTATCAACCAACTTCACTGACGGTCATGCTGTATGCACCCAGCGGGCTGTACATGTTTGAAAGGACTCCCATAACTTACACCTCATGTAGTGCAAACAGGTGCGCAACTGAAGTGGAATAGAAAATAGTACAGAGAAGTGTCACAAAAACCAAGAAATGCAGCATGAACTGTGTGTGAGGCGTCTGGAACCGAAGTTCGAGAAGTAGGCCCAGAGGCAAGTACAAGTTTTTTTTTCTTATTTGTCTGCCTTGTGCTGGGAAAATTAGACTGTCCCCAACCTAGAAATAACTGGGAAAGTGGATGGGTACTTATTATAGTAATATCTTTGCAAGGCTGGTAGGGTATTCTACATAAACAACAGTTAAGAATGGCACTACTTACCCATGCTACACCACTTGCAAGACATTGCTACCATTCCATAACTCCCGAACTTGCACTTCAAATTCCAAATGCTTTCAAAGACAAACAAACACACAGCGTGTGTAGACATTATAGGTGGCTCTCAAGAAGAACTAGAGTCAGCAGGAATTGTATAATAACTTAATGGTCACCAACAAGGACTGCCGGTACATTGGAAACTTAGTGATTTCGCCAGCTCAGAGAGTTACTGCAGGAACTAATAGAAATGGATCTCTAGTAATATACCAAAAAAAAAACTAGAGAGTAAGTATGGACTCGATAGAAGGAAACTAGACATATGCTGAAGATATATACATATTTTTGAACCCAGAAAAAAAAATACATCAAAAAGTAAAGTGCATTTTTAAAAAAAAATCAGAAGAATCTTGGTCCTTTATAAATTTTCCGAAATATCTCAAACAATTCTAGGCATAATGAATCCCAATAAGAACAATCCCAATAAGAACTTCTGATTTAAATAATATTCTGACAAATTTCAACAGCTTCATTTTTTGGAGGTTGCCCAGTCATTTTGGACAGACATTGGGATACTCAGAACCCTGGGGTGATGTTCAGAAAAGATGTTCAGAAACATGGAATCTAGTATCCTAAGTCTAACATAACCAAACCTCAGGCAATCACTTTGTATTTCTTGTATTTGCTGAATGTTATTGAATATTCTTTCTTGCACTTACATACATAGTCATAGGGCCACATCATGCAGGACATGGAGAAAATCAGAATAAATACACATACATCACAAGACTCACAGAATGGGGTTCAACACCCTAGGAACTCATTTCACCAGCCTCACAAACCTATATGGACCCACCTGCAAATGTTCACATATGCCTACAAATGCATATACATGGACTCAAACATTTGCATACATGTTTCAATGATCCACAGACCCAATGCAATCAATGGACAGGAATGAATGAATTGAATCAACTGAATGTTTCCAAACTGCATGAACAGGAACAAAAATGCAGCTGACAATCAGTGCCTGTGTCCACTTCAGGCCTGCCATGGACATGCAGTCCCACTGCTCAGGAATTTTCTTTCTTGTCTTCTTTCTTCTCATATCAAGATCTTGTTGAATATTTTTACTGTAATCCTCAAACTCTTAGATATGAGTTTCAACACAAGTAACAATAGAATAGAATCAGCTACCCTTGTTTCATCTATCATGCTCCCACTTCACCCTGAATATCCCCATCACTATCCCCATCTTTTCCAAGGAACTTAATGGCTGAGCCAATTCTACTCACTCAAAGCTTATGATGACAAGTAATACTATTGTACTTTATGGTATAATTGTCCCTGCTATGCAGGATCACCTTTTAAAGGATTAGGATGATGTTGTTGCTAACCAAAGAGCCATGCAATCCAGAAACATGTTTCAGGATATATTTCTGGTCTACTACTATGTATTGACTGCTTGGACATTATTTTGGATCTCTAGGGCAATACTCTCCAGGATACTAGTGGGTATCTGAGCCTTAATAATGCCCTCCCTTTTATAATATTCATCCCAATCCTCTTTACTAGTGAGCATGTGGCTGTCAGGATAGGTTGGGATAGCTGGTGGCTTCCTGGTGAGTCCTTTGATATGCCATTTAACTCCTTTATGTACTGATAAGATAGTGAGTGTTTTCCTTTTCCAAGTAACCCAATTTCAGCCATTGCTGGCTAATCATGTGATCTGTTGGCCTTTGCTTAAGCTCCTGACATTTTTGGAATCATTGTGGGGTCCATGACTTGTTGGTATAATATGGAAGCAATCTCAGGTGATGGTAGTAGGTATATTATGCAGTAGGTGGATTCTCAAGACAGTCCTGATGGTAGTAAAGTTAGTCTCCTCAGTGTAGAATAGAACACAGAGGAGAAGTCAACCAAATAGCCCCCCCGCCTCCCCATCCCTTTGCTGATGGGTGCTCAATAGGGCATGGATTCCCATAGCACCTCTACTGATTATAATATGACTGCATACTAGTAGGAGTATGGATTTACCAAGAATATGTAACAGGATTTCACAACCTTTCCATCACAGTCTTCACAGTTCCTTCATTGGTTGAGTAATTCTCCTCTTCCCCTGTAACTAGCTGCATGCCTGATTTAGTGACAGTTGCATTGATGTGAAATACATTGGAGCTGAGTAGAACCTGCTTCTGGTTATATTCTTCAATCATCGAGTTGAACTAGCTCACTCTTAATAAATATATTCAATTATATTTCATAAAACTATGAACATGTGAACGTGAAGTGAAACATATGATAGATAGTTATTTAGTATAAACAAGCAGCGAACTCAACTATTACAGGGAGGGAGCTGGGGCCACAAATCTTCTTATAATCACAATCTCTAATTTGGGGATGTTTCTATCGTATCAACCATCGGAATTTAATACGTTGCGAAGCCACTTATGGATGGGTGGATATAGTATCTGCGGGATCAAACCGATGCTATGGAGCGTGCTACAGCCCGAGGTGGCCTTGCAGCTGCATCCAGGCAAGCTTCAAAATAATGACTGGGGAAAACAGATCGGTTGAAGGTGCCAGCCAATTAGCTGTGTGCCACCACACAGATGACACCTCT
>QMFG01003250.1:0-38875 GCA_003314545.1 Ramaria sp. MG151
AGCGAGATAGGAAGGTGTTTGATGATGAGAAGCAAGAATGGGTCAACCGCTGGGGTAGAGGGGGGAAAAATCACGAGAAAGAAGAACAGTGGATTACTGAGCTGCCAGCCAATGCAGGTCAGAACCACGTTCTTATGGTGAGTTCACCGGGACTCGCGCTAAAGTCTTTTCAGAGCCGGACTTCGACCCAGCAAAGGCTGCTCGTGACCAACGCAAAGCACGTATTGCAAAGAACGAAAAACAACGTCTCCAAAATATTGAACATTCTAAGCCCTCTCAAGTTCCTTCCAAAGATGAACGTAAAAAATATATCGAAAAGACATTAGCGACAAGCCGCATTAGCACTGCTAGCATGGGAAAGTATGTATCATACACCTTCATATTTCCTGGTAGTAAGTGCTCATATACTCGCAAGGTTCGACAAGAAATTAGACGGAGAGTCGAAGCTTCGTGGAGTCAAGCGCAAGGTTTGATCCAGCCCATTTCGTCAGTGATTCTTCCTTACTACTCACCTTTTTGCTAGTTTGAACCGAACGAAACTTCCGCGCAAGAGGAACGTAATGCATCACTCGCCCTTGTGACGAAGTTGGATAACTCAAATAAGCGGCCGAAACAGAACGGAGGAGCAGATAACGTTTTAAATGTCCGCAAAGCTATTCGGGCGGTGAGTAAGGGTAAAGGTGCTGGAGCATTGGCAGCAAAAGGGAGAGCGGTAAAAGCGAAAGGCGGAAAAGGCAAGTCGAAACGATAACGTGCGTAATAGTGCAGAATCAGAAGTTTCGTGATTTAGTGTTTGTTTACTTGTTGTCTTTATCCAACTTGCCTTGCCATACATCATATCATATCATATCATCCACGCCCTAAAGATTTCCCTCACTAACCTACACCGTCACATTGCTACCAAATAATTAGAAGGACAATAACTAAAGCAAACTAGATGCCAAGACTCCGAGCATTGAGATTATTGAAGCTAAACCCGCCACTAAATGTCGATCCACTTCCCTCTCCGATGCGTAACGCCTCAAGTTCTCTCATCATTCGCGAAACGCCTAGACGATCCTTGAATCCCTTTCCTTCCTGTTCACCTTCTTCCCCGAACAAACCTTCAAACATCCTCTCTTCTCTTCCCCAGTCAGCGCGCTGCACGAGATACGGACGCAGAAGAGCAGGTTCAATACGCCCCAAGTAATTTTCTGTGATATATGACCGAAGGATGTCAGGCTGAATTAGGAAAACGTTCCCGAGTTGACGAATAAATTCAAAACGTTCTGAGAGAGTGGGCATGTTGAAAGTCGCAATAATATCTTGGTACGACTTAAGGTCCCTTGAGGAAATTTAAGTATTTAAATGGAAGAGACGGAGACGGAAACACGAACTTTGCAAGCATTAGGCCACCAGTTGCACTGACTGGGAATTTCTTAAGGTGGTCAAGAAGTAAACTACTGTGTGGTTAATAGAGTTCTGAGGTACATTCTATTACTCACGTATGAAAAGTAACTCCAACTTCAGTCAGGAAAACTTCCAAATTTCGTCCAGTGAGGCTTTGTTTCGCCGCGTCTTTCGCTTTCTCCAATGTTTCGCAACAAGCTTCGCATGGTTCTGTGTTCACACGCGCAAACGAAAGATCGTCATTACGCGGCTTGAAGTCAGTTCGCTTTTGTTTGCTTAATTGTGTGGTAAGCCATGCGATTACACCTGCGTGCAAGTCCACAGTCAGTCAAGAGGTATAGAAAGGCATGACATACTATCTGTAACTCGCTGGACGAGAGCATTGGCAGTTCCCTCGATACGGTTAATGGTCTGGTTGTTAAATATAACCATTTCGCGCCGGATGGTCACGGAGGAGCTGGAAAGTGGCATAAGGGCGATATTAACATACTGTTGCCACAGGTGGCATATCATGTCGGCCATCCGTAATATCGCAAATGGCGATAAATCAGGCTCGAGCTTTGGGTCGCGGTTTTCGAGACGAGTTAGTGAACTGCGAATTCGCGTTTTGATTCAGTAACAGACTAAATGTTAAAATAAGTAAATATTACTTACGTCTCCAGAGCAGCTTCAACGTAGGACCGACCCAACGCCTCAGCGAGAACACGCAGAAGTGCAAACGCGTTCTTGGGGCTTTCAAATTCCATTAGACGAATACTTTGGTAACACTATAATGTCTCACACGTCCGATGTAGAGCTGAGCTCCACACATCGACCGACCGCTTCGGCATGCCATTTAAGCATTTTTTCCGAAACATCAATGGACATTCGGCCATCTTCTTCACGCACAAACTCTTCTCCCAACCTCTCCTTTTCTTTTTCCACTGTACTTCCAAAACCGCTGAATTTCATAAATGCAGCAGCAGCTTGAGCCGTGGTTGTCGTGCTGCCAGTGGTGGAAGATGTATTCGAGGCTGCAGCGTTTATCTGATTGACAACCCTGTTTAAAAGGTTGGAACTCTTCGATTTGGATACGGACTCCTGCAATAAGGGAAACGGATGTTTCCTATCGTCAGATTTGAGGAAATAAGGGGGCTCACATGATACCGAGTAAAGCGATACAGATACGAGCTATAGAGCTCCCCCAGATTCTTACTTTCGCGCTCAAGATACTTCTGGCCTTCTGTGAAGGGCATAAACAGCTCGTCCATGGCAGTTTCAAGCATCGTCGATACGGGCACTGCTTGACCAGTCCCACCAGGAACAGCGCTACTTGCCATAAGAGGATCTGTAACGGCTCTATCCGAACTTGATCGCGAAGCAAGCTGAGAAAGATCAAATCCTTTAAGAGCTTCGACAAGCGATGAAGTTTGTAAATGGGCCAGGTGAAGCATGCGGAGGAATGAAAGTTGAGACATATTTGAGGCTTTGTTGAGGAGAAGTTCCAGATATTGTTGAATCTGGAAGAAATTACATCTATATTGAAAAGTTGCGGGAATGAGTGATACTCACAGACTGCGCAAATACCCGTTGTAAGAACACCTGCATCACCATGGGAGGGTTTGGAAAGACTGCCTGTACGATCTGGGCTTCCTGAGCCACTGTGGTGCGTATTTCCGCAAACAAGGCATCCAAACCTAGTTCGCTTTTGGGAGGACTAGAGTCGGGATCGGGAAGAAGCTCCCATCTAAGATCAGATTAGCGTCTTACTATTATGTCCTAAGTAAAGATAGGTACAGCTCCCCACTCTCGACTTCGCTCAATTCTTGGACGCGATTCCGAGAAATGAAGAAGTCGTGCTGGTTCACGTAAATTTGAACGCATGATGCACCACCATTAAAGTCTAATAGTGCCTGTGCGCAGTGCTGGTGAAAAGTTAGACAAGATATGACAAGACACTCATGATTACATGCATTCATCATCTTGGGGTCCCCTTTGCGGTAGCAGCGATCAAATAACTTTAGCATATTTTTCTCGAATTTCTCGCAATACTTGTCAATATTGTCGCGAGTCTAAAAATCGTGGAGAACTTTCAGACAACACGAACAACTCAAAAGAATTACCTTGTCAGCGCTAGGAAGATCTACTTCCTTAGCAACGGTACTTAACCGTCGAAGTATTATTGCGGCTTGGTGGCGACCCTCCTTTCCACCGTCCTTTTGTAAATTGTCCAGACGAGTAGTGTTACCCTTGGAAAAGTGATTGTAGTGATCTATCAGGTCGTAGGCAGCCTGTGCACGCTGCCGCGAAACATGCACCGATTCCAATTGCTCACCTAATAGGTTTTGAGGTTGGTCAGTAAGAATATGTAAAATACATGCTCACCAATTCGAATTGCAGTGTGTCCCACTTCACTCATTTTGCTCTCCATGCTACTGAAGGACTTACCAACCGCCTGGGTATGGTCAGAGACGCTTATACACGCTGACGAAAAGAAAATTTATACCTCGAATCCTCCGTTGAGTTCGGTTATTTTCTTGGAGTAGTCTCTTTCCACGAGCTTGACACTTTTCTCGAGGGCGTCAGTTTCCCGTTGAAGGTCTTTCCGAATTTCAATAAGTCTGTCCACAGCGGATTCGAATGTGCGGATGAACGGTCTTGGGTCGAACGCTAAAGGAGTGGGGTCATGAGTTTGATATATGTAAAGGTGAGCACACATACGTCCTGGCTCCGCCTTCGACTGCGAGATGAGCCTCTCGGAAATGGAAGACACGAATTCTTTGACATCAAATTTGTCCTGCCAAAGTGTTATAAAGGCCAATTGTAGACCTTTGTACACACCTCGAAAGTTGAAAGGTTTAAAACCTCTTCCACGCTCGGATCGAGCGCAAACATGTCTGCGTTCATGGTGGTAAATGCTAGTCACGTGACTATGACACATGGCGCTCATGCAGTCAAATGTCACATTAGAGATTTTCTGGTTTTGGTAATGCACCCCTTGGAACTCATTCTACAGCTACAAGTTGGCTCGGACCAGACTGCTGTCTTATGCTTGCCCTCTATTGTATCATCCTTAACCTCGTCCCACTTTGAACCGTCGCCACATCTTCAAAAATGGATTTCGAGAGTCACCTCTCTGATTCACTCAAAACACCCAGGAGCACGCTGGGCCGGCCTTTGTCTGGCATTGCAGACATCAATTTTGAATAAAAATGTAATGCTAGAGGCTTCACAGAACTGGATCGCCGTCACCCTGCCAATACTTTCTGTCAGTTTGGCTTGTTTAGGCTTCATTTTTGTCGTTTCACTCATAATCGTTGTAAGAGCAACGAAAGTCCACCAACATGGAAAGCATGTATTCGACTTCTTGAGTTTCTCTTCTCGTCCACCATCAGCATTCCTGAGTTTCAAAGACAGTTGGCGCTGCCGAATGTTCCTAAGCTTAGTGGTACCCTTTTAAGTCTCCTAGAAAGGAGTGAAGACCGCCAGATTCGGGTAACCTACAACTCATACATTTCCTTGAAATACTTCTGACCTACAATATGTTAGCATATTTCTATGGTGACCCTCACACGTCTTATCCCACTCTACCCAACTCTTCATCGTCAACTTTACCCTCCCATATTCAATCTTTCTTTCCGCCTCCTCTCCGGGTCCTCGACATCTCCTACTCCCCAGGATGTTATCTCAGATGCTTGCCGTCTGCACGCTGTCCTCCATTTTACAGGGGGTAAAGTCGGTGCGGCGGCTTTATGGCGCAAAAGTTTAGATACCGCCCTTGCCAATGCATGGTCTGCTTTCACTGAACTTCGAACCACCTTTCTTCAACGTATGTTATTGCGTCAGCTCTGATATTCTTATTAATTACTTCGTATGTATTCACAGCACCACGGTCAACATTGAAGCTGTCGCCTACCTTTGACTTCTTTCCATCAGACCCAGTAATCACTATACCTCTCAGTCTGGATCGACTCAAATGCTCAATAGCGCTGATCAATCATTTATTAAGGTATCTTGATAGCATGCTTTTGTTGTCACATTAATTGTACATCGCCCTCAGAGCTGTCACCTCAAGACCAGTTCCCGTGCCTATCGGAGAACTCACTACATTGGCACATTGCCTCCTTGGATGCACTCCAAATGAAGAGGTCCGATATTAGACCTTAAAAGAGAACTGACTGATCAATGATCTGTTACAGTTGCATGTACATATTGACAACACGCGAAGAGCTTTAGAAACATCTATCATTCCAGGGATATGGGAAGTGGGATGTATATATGTCTCCCAATTGGTAAAAAGGTGCAATCCGAGTCATTGATCTCTTATGGCCCATTGACGCTTCATCTGCAGCCTACGCTACTATGTAAGCCCTCATCTCACACGCATGGTATCTTATATCACACATCATCTGGAGCAATCCATGCCGAAGTACGTGGCCTTTCATTTTGGTCAACGGTAATTTCAATTATCATCAATAGTTCCCACCGCATATGGTTCTTGCGTCTTCTTCCTCCCCTCTTGTCTTGTAATATCCCCCTGCACTCTACAATTGCAACCTCCAGGCTAGTGAAGTCTCTCCTACCCGTCATCGGTGCTCTTCTTCCACGGAAGCCAGAGGTCCAACAGCAAATTCAAGAAGCCTCCACTCCTGCAAGCAAAAAGAGTAAGAAGCGCACTCGTGGGTACGAAGGGGATGAGGTATTTAAGGTTGGAGTTGGTGTGCTATGTCCAACCTTTGAAGAAAGTGAAATCATTGAAGCAGCCCTGGATGGTTAGTAATAACCTTATCGTAGAAAACCTTATCTGACAACTTGGGCTCATAGCTCTTGATCCTCTACTTTGGAACCCACATCTATCTGCGCCCACCCGGTTGCTTGCTATACGACTGTTGGCTACGCTTTTACTTCAAATTCCCCGACACTCCCCATCCACCCTCTCACACGATCAGTTGTTTCACGGGCGAGTATATGCAAGAATACTTGGGCTGTGTAATAAGCACGCCCTGGTAGGGTCATCAGGATGGGCCAATGGTGCCGTGGGATTAGTTATCAACGCCATGGAAGGAGCGACGTATGGTAGTGAACCAGTAAGCTTTTGTTCAAAATCAGCTTCCGAGAGGAATTTCATTGCTGCATTATCTCATAAGGTTCTGAACTTGACTACGGGGATTCAGCGTGGGTTGGATACGCTTCTTCACCCACGGCTTCCCCCACTACTTCGTTCGCAACCCCCTGTCGAAGCAATGTCATTATTCAGCAGTGGCAGTTCCAAGGATGACAAGGCAGTCCAAGATGCAGTGGGACTGAATACGATAGAGGATGTCCGAGGAGAAAGATCCCCAACGGAAGTCATATCAATTCCACAAATCGATAAACAGCCATCTATCCCTTCACAAAAAGCGATTACTGCTACTCCTGCCGTCCCCCCTGCGATCCCTACTTCCATATTGACATCTTCTGTTGCTCCATCCCTCTCCGCCACGAGAGAGTTATTAGACACAGAAAAGCCAACACCCAACATATCAAATACCTTAACTACAATTCGAACACCATCGATTGCGATGCCCAGGGAGCCGGTGGCAGCTCAGCAAAGTAACGAATCTGCATCATACAGCGCAGCGTTGGGTTTTTCAAGGACACAGGATAGCGATTCCGACGAGGAAATGCCAGAAATTGACACACGATCAGATTCAGACTGAGTTATTGCTACTTTCCCGATAATTGTATCAGTAGCGATTATCAGAAAAACATTGGCACTAAGTACGAAGAAGGCGCTCTACGAGATGAGCTCCGCCAGATTATTAGGTACTACGCCACTCTTGTCTTGACGCTTACTACCTCGTCGTTATATACACTCATCTATCTTCTGCACCATTTACATTGTAGAGCTTTTTGACTCTGATACCCAATTCCACGGTAATCTAGTTCGTTGATGCTTCGAGTCGCAAATTTGTCTTTGGTTGCTGACTACAAACTCCTTTAGCCCTCATGCCTGCCCCAGCCCGCATATCGGTCCCTGTAAAACAGCCCACTCCCCTGAAATCTACAGCTAACTCTCTCCCAAAGACTCCATCATCCATCCCCCGAACTATGGGGCGAGTGGTGCACCGGCGGCGTGCGCGTGGAAGATTGGGTGATACAGAATCCGACGATGAGTTCGTACGGGAACCTCACTCTGACTCGGACTCTGACAGTGCTGGGTCCACACTTGACTCTGAATCCGTATCTGAGTCCGAGCTTGAGAACGAGGCGAAACCTAAGGCTCGCGTGCCGAGTCCGTCTCAGACACTACTTGTCGCTGCTACATCTAGGTCTTCACCGCCTCCGCATTCTGCTTCCAATCCAGTTTTCTTTCCTCCTTCTCGTGACTGGTCTGATATGGTTGCAGACGAGAACACCAATGGAGCGGCTGCTCTCCCCGTCATTGAATTTGCAGATATCTCGTCTCACGTTGAAGGTACCTCCCCGCCATCCCATATGGATCCTTCTTCGCCTTTACCTGCTCGAGAACAGTCTCAGGCATCACATGGAGGCACGGGAATTGCTTCATCTTCGACTGCAGCGCGAAAACCAACCCAGACTGCTCGTCAAGCATATCTCACTCGGTTAGACAGCGATCCGGCCTATGTGCCTACACTGGGCCAGTTCTGGTCTCATGATGACCGTCTCCTTGACAAGGAACTTAGGTCTCTGAGTGGGTGGTGGCGCGGCCGATGGCAGGGGCGTGGGAGAGGGGCGCGCGGCCGTGGAAGCTTTGCGACGCGCGGCCGAGGGGGTTTTGCCGGAGGCTGGGGACAGCGTGGACGAGGAGGAATGAGTAATGGTGGTTCGTCTCGTCCGGAAGACGTGCTGGAAGAGGAGACACCTCCTGTGGACCGTTCATGGACACACGATGGCTTTGAAGAAATGAAGAAAGATGAGGAAGCCCAACGGCAGCCACTTCCATTTCGGGGGAAAGGTGCATCTGCACGGGGACGTGGAGGCCACAGAGGGAAATTCCCTTCTCGTGGTGGTAGCTTCGCACCTCCAAATCGTTCTTCTAGTCCCCCAAACCCTCAGGCCCCACTTCAATCCGAGTCTCAACAATCCACTGCGTCAGATATACTCAGATTTGGCAATGGCACTCGACCATGGTTTGCAATGAAACCAGAACGTGTATGGACAAAACAATTCGATGGCTACCTCTACTTTGAAGCTCAGCTTAAGCCTGTCCCTAACCAGGGTATTGGGCAAGGTGTGCGTATCAAACTTCCAGGAATGAAAGATGTGGCCAAAAACGCAGAGAAATTGGATAATGACGCCGTCGTGGTTAGATTACCGCAATGGAATCCAATTACGCCCTGGACTATACCTTCGAGTTCCCAGGAATCGTTCGGGGACAGAGTCCTCATAGTCAGACTCCCTACAAACAAAGTTTTTAGGAAGGAGCACGAAGTTCAAGCTCCAGAGGACGTGATCACCGCTGTCCCTCCCCCTATGGATGATCCCCTACCGTCTCGGTCCCTACTTCCATCATCGTATCAGACGCGCTCAATCCATGAAGCGCATCTGTCATCCCGACCTGTCGTGCATCCCCCAAAGCATACGTCTGATCTGGTATCCGATTCTCAACCTTCCGGGACCACATTTACGCCAGCAGATCTACCTACTGAAGGCCTATTGCCACAAGAAGTTACCCCCAAAGAATCATCATCTATGGCATATGATATTACAAGTGCAGGACCTTCCCAACCCCATGGAAGTATCCGCCGACAAGAACTTGACGACCTTGAGACAGTTGCTCCACAACCTCCCCGGCCGTCAGTGCAGCCAGTGCTTCAAGCAATGGCGTCACCATTCCAACCATCCCCTTCATATGGTTCACCATACCCATATGCATCAGGACTTTCTCTTCCCCCTGGCATTGCCGTTTCGGAAGACGGTGTAACGTACGAGATTGCTACTGGCCGCACTGTTTACTTGCATACTCCACCCCCTCCACCTCCACCCCCTCCGATGCAGGTCCCCATGTACAACCCGCGACCGATGCCAATGCATCATAGGCATCATGGGAGTGTCCATTTCCTTCCTCATCATGCGCACGGACATGCATCTTCGATGTCAATGTCGGTATCCCCTCCCGTTTTCCTGTCGAGCCCGCCGATATTTGCGTTTCCAAGGCAGAGTAGTCGGGTTGAAATTCGAGCTCCTGGTGAGGAGAAGGGTAAGGAGCGAGAGGACGCAGAGCACCTAAACACCCAGGGGCGTCAGGCAGGCTCAAGATTGTCCGCAAACGTCAATGCAGAACCATTTACACCTGCTTCACATGCTCAATCACACCCAATGGGCTATTATTCTGCTGAAGCGCAGCAGCAGGCTTTTGACAACGCACAGCGACATCACCAGCACCAACAGTCCATGTATCCACCGTACTACTATCCTGTCGGTGCTGACGGAAGCACGCCATACGGGTATGGGCAGCAGTACCCCAGTGTAGATGCGGGTCAGCCCCAGCAGTATGACTCGTATAGTCAGGAGCCGTACCCCCAGGAGCACACGGTCTACTATTGATCACGGCTATTGTCGAGTTCTTCCATTTGTTTTATCTTGTTTTCTGTGCTGTTTAGTGTCTTGCATGCATGCGTTGTCTTTCTTTCTGCTTTTTCAATCAGAAACCATGTCCAGTAAAGCCTCATTCATGTCCACTCTATGCCCATTCGTTTTAAAGACCAATAGCTACGTCCCTTTCTTTTCTCGGACGAACTATCACAAGTTGGTATGGCTTTGACCCAGTAATATACTTCGAAGAACGAGCATCTGAGACGTATCTACTAAGCACTATGAAAGACTAAACTTGATTAAAATGTAAATGGGTGGAAACCAATAATAATTGGCTGAACCTGATATTGTAATACGCTGATACACCATGGACAAAGAATAAAAATGGTTGGTCCTCTGTGGACGCGCGGCAATAATAGAGCGCTTGGGAGTTTGTCATTAGTTTCAGCACACCACCATGTCCTTTGGACAAGCATTTCCCCTCGCAATACCCAACAACTCCCAAAAGCAGTCGTTTGGGCCAGACCTTATGGTACGATTGCTCTGTCCAGAGTGCCAGGACCCTATTCCAAACATCATCGAGGAGTTTGGGAGTGGCGATTTGGTCTGTGGAGGTTGTGGCCTTGTGTTGGGCGACCGTGTGGTCGACACCAGGAGTGAATGTAAGCACCCCCATTACCCCGTGCTCCGGTATATTGACCTTCTGTCAAGGGCGGGTAAGTCCCGATACAAGTAGAGCTGGTTGATGAAATTTTATCTGAGCACCTCAGACGTTTGCTAATGACGAAGGAGACGACCCATCTCGTGTCGGAGCCGCCTCTGACCCACTTATGGAAGGGGTTGAGCAACTCGACACTGTAATCAGCTTCAAGGATGGCAATTCTGGCATGTCTCGCGAATTACAACGAGCAGCTTCACGAGCGTCAGGAGCCAACTCAGCTCGGAGTCTCATAACTGCCTTCCGGGATATTTCCAACATGTGCGATTCGTGGTCCCTTCCCAAGACCATAAGCGACATTGCCAAACAACTGTATAAACGTGCGGACGAAGAGAAGTTGTTGCGGGGAAAGAGCCTTGATGCTATCATCGCTGCCTGTATCTTCATCGCTTGCCGCCAAGCTCACGTCCCGCGCACGTTTCGCGAAATATGCCAGCTTACACGCGTCCCTAAGAAGACTATTGGACAGTGCTACAAGGTACTCGAACAAGCCTTCAATTTAACACCGGGCGCGTCGGGTGCGAGTGGCTCCAAGGAGCCGCCACGTAATGTGGGCGGGCCAGACAAGCTCCTCATTCGTTACTGCAATCATCTCGACCTACCGGCGAGCGTCCAGGCCACCACTGCGGACGTTGTCATTGAGGCACGCAAGCACGGCATCGCAGATGGACGAAGCCCTGTTTCGATTGCGGGTGGCGCCATCTATTTCACATCGCATTTACTTGGCAAACCCAAGTCGGCGAAGGATATTTGCAGTGTTGCTGGTGTGAGCGAGAGCACAATAAAACTTGTGTATCGCTTGTACTATGCGGACAAGGAAAAGCTTGTGAAGCCCGAGTGGATCGAGTCGGGCAAGGCCGTCATGTCCAGACTTCCCGCCGAGGGTGGCAAGTAATTTGTGACCAGTTGTCTTGTAATGAATAACCATACTATTTGTAGTTAATGTAGTATATCACAGCCGACAGGACAACTGGTGTATGCAACTAGCTCAAAATTGAATGTATTTTTAGTACATGGTCGGATGAGATCTGAACTCCAAACTGACTGTAACAATAAGAGTATCGAACATGCAGCGAGACATACTTCCCCACGTCTCCCGCATTCCGAGAATGGGAGATGTCAGATGAAAATATCATGAATACCTCTCACGTATATCAAAGCTCTTGACGGTTGAGACAAAGTTCCTAAGCTTCTCCTTTGTGAAGGTGAGTCCTTCTCCTTTGTACAGTTGTGGATTCTTCAAAGGAACGCAATGGGCCATGACCCCAGGGACGGGGGGGGTGAGCATTAAGAATTTTCTTTCTGAGCGGGAATGAGCGTATCTACCGACAGAAGGTCGCTGAATAGAGAAAGAACCTGTGTTGTGCCCTTCCGTGTCTGTCGCACTGGAGGACGGCGTGAAGTTAAATGAAGAATAAAAGCCCTATATAAAGGCTTGGTCATGTTGGTAAGTAAACTCCGACTTTTGCCATAGCCTCTCATGCCAGCGCTGCTCATCCTCGCACGTATCACTGGAGAGTCGCTGTATAACACGTTCACGTTGTTATGACAAGCCTATACTTGGTTCAAACAGGGCAATTCCCAAGTTCGGGTAGTACACCACGCCTTCCATTTGGCAGCTACCTTCGTTGCCATACATGGGAACATTCCTATTTAACGGGCTATTGAGAATCACTGTCACCCAGCTGACTTCAACCAACCTCGACATAATACAAACAAACGGCGGTAAAGGAATGATAAGGACATTGCAAAGAAGCATAGAACATGACTTGCTGCCTTGATAAACGAAAGGACAATCCATATCTGCAATTTCCAGATATGGATTGTTCTTCTGTTTACCAAGGTGTCGTGTACTATGCTGGACATTAGTTTGAATCTAGGAGTATCGTCAAGTATCTCCGATTTTCTCCCTCGGCTTCCACTCGTGAATATGCATCCCCATCACAGACCCGTATAAAGCCACTCCTTGGTCAACTATCAATACGTTGTGCTCTAAACGTACAATTTGTTCGCCTCCTACCAATATTTTGAGTCACGTGCATCAAGTGCAGATATCCCTGAAGGTGGGGAGCCATTACAATATTTGTTTCAATTTACTAAATGAATGCGATTAGGCTCTTTATAGTACGTCCTACTAAGGTATCGTCCCAAGTTTTTGTCTTCCCCTCCATCAGAGCCTACGTGGCACTTCGAGATCTATATCATTTGCAGCTTTCTCGGAAATATGCCAAGAAGGGCCATTAGATTGACGCTATTTTGTTGAGTGTTGAAGTTACCATATGCTTTTGGCTCCCATATGGCAGCCCGCAAGTTTCGTGTCAGGGATTTCGTAGATGAAAATATTTGTATAAATGATTTTTTTGCAGAGGAAATTGAAGCGCCCAATTGATGGGGGACCTCGCGCCTCCTCGTGCATTTAAAACACCGCATAGAAACGCGACCCTGACATCATCGACTAGAATCATGTGTGGAATTTGGATCAGCAGTGTTCGACACTATGTATGTTCGCATCACGGAGAATGTCAATAGCTCGTACCTAATGCACTGGAACACCAGTACACCCATTATGCATATACACCGCAAGCAAAAAAAAAAACGAAGGTATCAGAACAGCACAAAAGGGCATAATTGTATTCTCAACACAAATCTTGGAAAGCGATATTGCTTGACAAAATCAGGATAAATATGAAAGGGTCGAAGATACGGGGAGATGCAACAGTTCAATCCAAATCAAGTCCAGCACTAAGCCATGGATCCGCCGGCTGTTCCGGAGGATTGATTTGGACGGGCGCGCGTAGGGCAGGAGCGAGAAGCGGCTGCCGTTGCGCAAATCTCTGGTCGCGCATGTGGGCAGCAGCGCTGGAAAATCCGCCATGTGATAGGCTCCCCACAAACAGGTTGCCCCCTACACTGCGGAGAAGTGACGAGGCAAGAACGTGACACATGATTATAAAGGTCGGTATAACAAGTATGAGAACGGTACGGGTACGTGGCTTGAGCGATAGACGGCGCGGTGCCATGTCGAATGACTGCGCAGATGGGTTTGGAGTGTCGATGAAGGGGTTTATGGTATTGAGAAAGATACGGCGTGTTCTTGGCTGCTGCTGGTGCTCTAGCTGTTGCTCAGAGAATGAAACTCCCTTGAGTGGTGACGACTTGTGGTGGAATGCGATCTGATATTCCGTGGGAGAAGATGGAGTAACGATGATGCACGGCAGTGGGGACGACTTGTCAAAGTCGTACAGCGGCGTGTCTGCAGTTGTCAAGGTGTTAGAAGGTACAACAAAGCTAAAACCGATACGATCGTACCTATGGGACATGATATGTACCCTGTCGTGTCCAGAGGTGGGAGGCGTGGAGTTCCTTTTGACGAGTCAGATCGAGCATGAAGAAGCGACTAGTGCTCACTCATGATTGCGAGAGAATGTTGGGTAAGGAACGTGTAGGGCGACGCTTGGCGTGCCAGCAGAGACGACGGGCTACAGGGTAGACGGGACAACGGATATTGAAGAGGTCGGGGATGGCAGGAATTTAGTCAAGTGGAGACGAGTCCTGCCCTTTCGTGGATCACGTCATCAGAAGCAGCTGCTTTTAAGCTCCGAGCTTCGATATCCTTTTTCTTTTGACTTTATCAACTTTTCCTCAAAATGTCCACTCCTCCTAAAACCTCTGCGCCACCCACCAAATATCTTCACTGTGTCGCCTCTGCTGCTAGCAATGGCTCGTATATCCTTGATCTTGCTTCCATATCCTCAACTTATGCCGTACTCGCAACAAACTCCACCGAGTCTGCTCAAGGCAATGGGATCCTTCTCTACTCCCTTTCCCCCAGCGGCCTCACTCACACACTCAGCCTCTCTATCCCCAGAGGGAGTAGCACATCTTCTATGCGCGTTGTTGACAAGTTCTCCGGCCGTCCGACTTTATTGAGCTCTCACCAAAAACCTGGGTGCATTAAGGTCTGGGACGAACGCAGCTGCGCCCAGCCCGTACTAGAGAGTCAGTCATCGCCTAGCATCCGCTCAATGGGCCTGTGAACTCTGAATAGTCCATACACCTAAGGATCGTGCCCTCATGTGTTTTGACGTCTCCCCAGATGGAAACACGCTCGCTGCTGGGACAGACCTACAATTCGACGACGCATCAATACTATATTGGTTAGTCTCGCGAAAGACGGGTTCAATTATACATAGACTGCCAACAGCTAGGAATTTCGTGGTTTGTTCTGAAAGATGTACCATGCGGGCGTCTTGTGCTACCGCATAAGGTGCCACACATGGAGCTTTCCGCCAATCCTTAGTTGATATTTCCTGCGCGTGTAGTTTCCGACCGTTATTCCATTATTATTCTCTATGCAATGGATCGAATGCTCATTCTACACACAGGGATCCGCGCAGTTATGCACAGCCTCTACATATACACTCCTCGACGCACTCAGATGACATCACCGCATTACATTTCCATCCCACTTCTCCGCACCTTCTTCTATCTGCGAGCTCTGATGGCCTTCTCAGCACGTCGAATGCGCGTGAGGCAGACGAAGACGAGGCCGTGCGCGAGGTGGCGAATTGGGGTTGTAGTATTGCGCGTGCAGGGTGGTTTGTCCGCGACATGGACTACAGTGTTTGGGCAGCAAGTGACATGGAGACATTTGGCCTATGGACCGGTGATGTGCGATCACTTCGATCACATACGGCCCTTGGCTGATGACTGAATACGTATTAAGCTCGATCTTTGTGAAGACTTCGGAGACATACGGCAACCTTCGTCTTCTGGACGGTGGAAGACCGACTATCTAGTCAACGCTTGCGATTTTTCGCGTGCTCCAGGGCCTTGTGGCGCATCTGGCTTGACACTCTTTGTCGGAGCGAATTCGTATGTTACTAGAGCGTGTCATATCCGTTTCCGATGACTAACTCAGCGTATGTTCCAGCGGCGATGTGGCATTTACTTCAATCTCGGATTCACTAGATGCTCTTCCCAGGTGGATTTTCAAGGGAATATTAAGAGGTGTACATTCTGATGCGGTCGTGCGCTCTGTGTTATGGGACGAAGCTGTATGTTTTCTCTCTTCGTCGTTCCATCTCTCTTCACTCTCAAGGTTGACGGAATGCGAACAGAAAGGTGTCCTTCTGACAGGGGATGAAACAGGTCGACTTGCAGCGTGGCGTCCAAAGAATGAACTTATCGAGGATGATGTTGCAATGGCCGATGAGGAGCTTTCAAATGCTACGACTAGCATGAAACCCTTTGAAGATGATGTTGAAATGACGGATTCGGTGCTTTCAAATGCTGGGGCTGGCATGAAACGTGCACGAGAAGGCGACTCAGATCAGGTATTTACTTTGTTAACGATGTCTATCTTCTTTCATTGAGGGATCTTCAAAGGAAACGAAACGAGTGAGATATGGAAATCGATAAATACCTTCAAAAGTATAAGACTATGTTTTGATAATGTGATGGATATTGTCTTTACTCCTGCGATGGGAGACAAGCTATCACAAAGTAGCTTTAGATAATCTACAATCGGATATGTAGCATCTGAGAAGCCACTTATACTTTTCCATCTCTCTTCCTTTGGTGTGGGCGTCTCACCTCTCTTGACTGGACTTTCCCTTTTCAGCATATCCGAGATATTCGCCCCATGTGTGTATATCTATCCGATGACCACCCACGCGGCATATAGACTACTTCTCTTGACCCAGTCTCTCGAGAATATCAAGGAAGCCTCCCGGGTCTAGGATGTCGGTCCCCCCATAAGTCACCCTTTTCCCAGCCCGTTTCGCCCACTCTTCCAAATTTCCATATTCCACATACCCAGCACCGCCTACCATAAAGACAATGCCATCGTTGAATGCCATCCGCCGCCCCTTTTGTTGCTGTTGCCCACCTGTCCCTGCACTAGGCGCGTATGCACCTGTTCGTGGTACACGGGGGTCGAGAAAAAGGTAATCATCTGTCTCTTGTAAAGATTGCGTCGACGCCGATGCACTGTCCATTAATGCCTCAGTGAGACGTGTTACGGGAAAAAGCTTGTTGGCTGGAAGGAAATTTTTCACGCCCGAGATCAAATTTTCCAAACCACCCTCTTTAAGGCGATCCGTGAGCTGAAACCGCATATGAAAATAGTCCCAATCCAACAGAGAGATGGAGGCACATACCCGGTTACCTAAGGCACTAAACCCTCGGAAAAGCTCCCCGCCTTGCTGCTGGGTGACCGGTGTCGATGTACCTACAGTACCAGGAATGGTCATTCGGCTTATCTCCCGCGTCCTGTAATATCCCAAGCTCATATCACAACTACTTTTAAAAAAGATGTATTGAAGTAACTCACCGTCTAACATACTCAAAAGCCGCAACATTGGCGCCGGCTGTCTTGAGCTCCTTTTCAAGTTCGGCAATATCTTCTTTGGATACTGCGTGGTCGGGTACAGAGAGATAGAATACGATCACCATTCGCAGTTTATCCGATGGGGTTGGTGTTACGTCTGATTTTGGATGTCGCAAAGCTTCGAGGATAGTCTGAGTCGTCTTTGGACGGTCATAGTTTATCGGTGGTATCTATGTCAGATGTGAAATCGTTGGCATACCTGCTTCGTGCTACTCTCTTCAAGGCTGAATAACTCATCGAGGCCACGCTTCTTAATTTGCTCAAGCAAAGCGGTCGCGATGTTCATGTGGGTATCAAGGGTAGCCTTGCGTGCGGTTAACTCCGGGAGTTGCGTGATAGCGGTCTTCAAGTGCGCGGCATTACTAGACAGGTCCCTGATCACAGTATCATTAGATTCTGGTTAACTCGGAGCAGTAAATCATTTACATCTGTGATACATCTCCGATGTCACTAACACCCGTTGACCGGGTGATTTCCGCTGCATCTTGCTTGTATCTTTAAAGACTGTCAATATACATCATGCTGAACTATCATGGAGGGATTTATTACCGGTTGAGTTCAGTGTCGATATCTTCTGCGACTTGAGGGAATGGCTTCACAGCATTCTTCGCCCAGAAGAAATCTTTCGAATCAAGATCATGAGATCGCTTCTGAGGTAAGGTCTTTCCGCCAGAAAACGGACATAAGTGTAATCTAAAGATGAAGGCACAAAGAAGTCTTACCACAACAACTCGATTTAACTTCATATCCAAACAATCATGTACAAGCGCTTGATAAGTCCAACCGTGAGAGAGCATAGGCACGAGGTCAATGTTTCGGTCTAGGATAAGCAGCACTATGTCACATGTAAAATATAAAGTTGGATCCCATGAATAATGTGTACTCAGATAGTACAGATCATTCGTAAGCGAACTCACCAGGCCGGTGTAATGAGAGTCCGCTCGAGTCTTGTGCAAACAATCCTGATCCTGAAGATCGTGCTGAAGACAAAATTGCATCTCGAATTTTGGTGTCGAGCTTTTTAGCAATCATTTCTGCTGCATTTGATCTAGGAGACCGGATATAGGGCACTTGACCTATATCCAGAGTTTAGAGTGAGAAAAAATAAGGTAGAGAACTCATGCCATATCTCGAAAACACTGTAGATTGATATGTAAAGAGTCAACAGCACGCACCCATGGTGGCTACCGCAGAGAATAATCCATTGGCTATGCGCTCTAACTCTTCCTCTATTTGCTGTTCTAAAGTGGTGGGTGAGTTTAGTAACGCATAAGAGGATTGAGCTATTGTTGGAGAGACATCATAGGGTGCGGGCGGTATGCTGGAAGGTGGGGGTGGATTGGCAGGTGGTATAAGTGAAAAAAGGGATGGAGATGGACATAGAAAAGACAGGTACTGGTCAAGAACCTAGAATTATAATCGCTCGACATTGAATTCTTACAAGGAGTGACTGTTCAGCTCACGCACCTGTTCAACTAAATCTCCTGTCCCATCCTTAGCCACCAAAGCAGCGAGCTCCTCCAAGAGTGCTCGAGGGAGGGGCTCTACAAAGGATAAATGAAAGCTTTCATAAGTGTTCTTCTCAAGATCCTCTGCTATCCGCCGGATATTTGCGAGGGTCGGGGAGACAAAGTATACTGCAGGGACATCGGATAATGGTGGTCGATTCGAGTGAAGTTGGCTGAAAATGGTGATATTGGACATTATTAGAAGGAATAGAGGTAAAGAAATATTTACACATGTAGAGTGACGCCCACATCACGCAAGTCTTGGACTCTTAGCACCGTTGCAAGAACATCCTTTGTGTACTGGTCGAGCACAAGAATCTTCCAAACTGGCGGCGCAGCATTCGGGATTGCAAGTCCTCCTTGAGCCTTGCCCGGAGAGGCTACAGTGGCTGACGAGTCGACTGGGGCATTGAGATTAAGTAGGGCAAGAAGCGCAGATGTTTGGGCCTGCTGAAGAGTCTGAGAAGTATCCTGTGTCTCATGTGAACTTGATAAGGAAAGAAAGAAAGAAAGACTGACCGTTTTGAAGTTACTAGCCATAGACAGGACACATACAAGCGCTTGACTAAGTGACTACGTCACACGTCACACAACCCACATCTTGTAAATTATTCACTTGCCAGTCATTTGTGTAACGCATCATGTTAGACCTTGCAGTATGCCTGATACATTTATCAAAGTTATTGGCAATTGTTACGTGGTATAGACCATCATAATCACATCCTCACCCTATGGCTGCGCACCCCTCCAATATAGCTATTCTAGCTATTCTCAGAGGCTTAAACAAACCGGCACAATGGGGTGCTCTGATTTTCATCCCTCCTACTTATGGTTATTCAAGATTTAATCAATATATAGCTGGATAATTTGAAAACCTTTGTACCCGGAAGTTCTTATGACCCAAATCGACGCATGCCTTCATTCCTCCTGTGTGAGTTATTCAATCTTCAATCAAATGGTCACCTTGCTTTGTCCCAGCATGATTCGGCTCCGAGGAGACAACACAGAGCTATCAAATTTGGCTCATCTCGAAATTCGGAGTGCGTTAGTACACTTTCACCGCTTTTCACCTTATCATTACATGTTCACCCACAGCGTTGATCTGTCATACGTTTTCGCCTGAAGATATTCTCTAAATCGATTTCGCAGTTCATTTGACAATTTGTCAAGGAGGGAACGTGTTTTATTTTCCGTACAGCCAATGTGCGTATGAATGTCGCAGATTGGTGTCAACTGCTATGTAAATGCCCTCGTGCTCAGTAATTAACAACGCCTGTCTGATTTCAGCTTAACGAGTGCACTGGCTTTCAATCAAATAAGCACCGGCCCCACAAAATCAAAATTGTTGAGTAAACGTTAAAAACAAGTTCGTACATACGGCAGCTATGAGCTTATAGTAGAGACTAGCAACTGGGACCCTAAGCCTCGCCAGCCCGTTCCAGCACCTGATTTTTGCGACACGTCTTCAGAAAGATCACCAAGTGACCTTGCTACAAAATTCGGATCTATAAGTGGAGTCAGGTCGTTCTTGAATGGAAGTCTCTGTAGGTAGTTAAGGCAATGATATTGTCAAACATCCTTGTAGCCCATCAAAGCGTGAAGCACAGACCCGTTTTATGTCCTTGTACGGCGCTTCCCACCCAGCTGTCTCTCGGACTATAAGGGACGGGGAAGAAGTAAAGGAGTGAAAGATGCGGGTATCATACGTTCGAAATAGAACATTATCCACCCGAAGGGTGAACCGCGAGAGTAGGAAGAAAGAGGTCGGCATGACCCTCTACGCGACTGGAGGTTGAATATCGCGGATCGGAGACCAACTCAAGTCGAGACTTACTACACGAATAGTAACCTGAGACATGCCATTGTCATGTAACTCATCCTCGTAAAGTGGTACTTCCGCGTAAAAGAGGATAGGGTCTTGTCGTGTGAGCTCTGCAATGGGGATGGCATGTCGTGCATTTTCAGGATCAGCTGATATGAACGAAAATTTGTCCTGGGTAGTAAAATGACCAGGGTACACAGACGTGTATGTCCAATCATAAGGTTTCGTCGGAGAAGTCTTGGGGAGTGGCATGGAAGAATCAGGATCGAGTCTTTCCGTATGATTTTGTCAACACATGCATATAACTGAGGGTCACTTGCACGGACCGGCTCTTCAGCCAGGCATCGGCATAGCCAACTTTGACGCCACCATCTCCAGCTTGGAGCTCACCACTCTTAACATACTTGAGCGCGTTTTCTGCGTCAAATCGATATTCCCAGCCTGAAGGATTATGCCTCAATACGAGAGCATTATTTCCAAAGGTCATTTCTGGTAGAGGGAAACCAAGAGAAGCCTGGAGCACGTTAGATTCTAAAGCATTGCTAATGGGAGCAGTGGTAGTCTCGAGAGTCCAAGCCTGAATGTCGATCGTGCGAGTCCCGTTTGATTCAGATATCTGATGTGGTGGTGCGGTCATGGCCAGAATTTAGACGCCTATTGGCTTTGTCCAACTATGTCGACTACGGTGGAAGCCGTAGAGACCGAGTCTGTCGAGAACCTATGGTCTTCAATCCTGGATTCCGTTTCGTCGTCGAGGTCTATACCATCCAAACAAATATTAATCCTTGGCGAGAAATCCTCTGGACGGTCTACCATCTCTGCAGCGTTGCTTGGCAAACACGTCGATACTAAACCAGACAAAACCGACTTTGCTTTAGGCTATGACTGGGCAGATGTGAGAGATGATGGGGATGAAGGTACCCGCGTTCCGTGCGGTCGCAACCCACATATTAACCCCTGGTGCAGACACGCTCGCCCGCCTTTCCGTGTATACTGTGCCTTCATCCTCTCCTTCACACTTGTGCCTTCTTCCGTATTTTCTTCCACCTCGGACTTCCCTCCCTCATACGCTTGTTCTAATTGTTCTAGACTGGACACGACCGTGGTCTTTCATCGAGCAGCTTGAACTGTGGCTTACATGGATCGAGACATGGGCTCAAGGTGACGGATCACGCGAACTCGAGATTACTCGTGAGGAGTGCCGAGAAAAATGTACGTACTTTTCCGATTGAGTCTTTCTTAGTCGAGATGATGCTTGTATCCTGTTTCCTCGATGGAGCGCTTCCATGGACTTGCTTTCGTGACAGATCTACCTATGTATGGTTTGACTGACGAAACTAAGCACTTGGAGCCCCCATCTTGGGACAAACAAACGGAAAGGAACACGAGTAGCAACTTATTTCTTGGCACGTATATTGAGTGCTCCAACCTGACATTGACTTGTGCAGTACAATCTCATCTTCAGCATTACGCTGAACCATCGTCCTCAACCGACCTCCCCATGCCTGGGGGCACCTCGCTCACCAGCACACTCCTTCCTCTGGGCCCAGGGACACTTACTCATAATCCATCCGGAGTCCTCATTCTCGTAGCGTGTACCAAGTCAGATCTCATAGATGAAGGTCACGACATCGTGGGTGGTGCGGGAGGCATGGGCGGTATGGTCAAAGGCAAAGGAGGTGAGTGGGAGGAGCGCACTGATGGTGTCATGCAAGTACTACGCACCGTTTGTCTCAAATGTGTGTAGACATATTGCGATCCACTGTGAGTTCTCTGATGGTTCATATAGACGGTGCCGCCTTGTTCTACACTACTCAGCAACCACAAACGCTATCCGTTCTACGGCAATATGCGTTACATCTCTTATTTACGCCACCTACACCCTCGCCCTCGCTTGGTGGCACTGACGCCCCCGCTCCTGCACGGAACCCTTTCCCCTTCCCCCATCGGCCCAATACTCTCGACCGCGATCGAGTATTAGTCCCTGCAGGCTGGGACAGCTGGGGTAAAATTGCAGTTTTGAGAGATGGGTTCGATGCTAAGGCTTGGGGGGAGGCTTGGGAACGTGACTTAGATCAGGTGAACAGTGATGGAGGCTTTGGCGCCAAGGAAATGTTTATGGCACTTGTTGGTGGAAATCAAGGAGCGAAGGTACGAACAACTATGTCAGACTTTTTACTTCAAAATTACTACTTGTGTGCCAATATAGCCGGCGCCACTACCCTCGTTAATTCTTCCCACTCCAGAGCAACAGTTTCTTGCTATGCATTACGAGTCTAACGCAAAGAGCTCGGACCGTGATCCGAGGCAGACATTTCGGACCCCAACCGATCCATCGAATCTTGCGGGTGCAGGTGTTGTTGGTCCCTTAGGAAGTAGTAGTTTCAGCCTTCCCACGGTCGAGCGTGCTTTGGTGGAAATGGAAGGTGGGGGGGTGAATGAAAAAGGGGGAGAGCGAGATGGCAGGCGGGCAGGTGCTGCACGACGGGTTAGTTCAATACATGTCCCCTATAACGTGTCCATTTTCAAAGATTCTGTCTTCTCAAACCCTCTTTTTGCCTCGTTCTCTCTTAGGATGCAACTGGTCGCCCTTCACATCCTTTGACCATGTCATCCACAGGTACTTCTTCAACTCACACTCACACGCATGCACGACCCCCGGTCTCCCCTGGCCTACCTGGCTCTCCCGGTCCTGATGGGAAGACTCAACACGAGGTCCTACAAAACTTCTTCCAGAGTTTGCTCAGCTCCCGAGATCGTGCTGGTGGAGGATCTACGGGTACTGGGACTAGCACAGCAGCTTCACAATCTGAAGGGAAGCAGTGATTGTAAATAAGAATTTCTTGACCGATCTCAAACAGCGGCAGGGTCTGCTGCAACGGTCATATTAGCAGATCATACACAATCATTCTATTTCAATTTACAATTCTTCAAGCTGTGTCCTCATGCCGATTACGAGGTGATGGTTATCTGTACAAAGCACCTGACAGCTTACATTGCCAATACATATCCAGCTATTTCACACCACAACGCGTGATTCAGATTCCCTTATCAATGATAAATCGCGCGACGCGATTGTTCGAGTCGATGCCACCTCACCGCTATAAGTGAGTCTTAGATGGTATAAAATAGTTGGTACGGTGGAGATGCACTAGCAATAAAATCATCTGTCCTGCACCAAAAACCATACCGATATACAAACCTTTCACTATGACTCACGCTCCAGGTCGCTTAGGCCTTTCACCCGGCTCCAAAGGCTCCCAAATATCCGTCATAACGAACTCGTTTGCAGTGAGCAAGCTGCCTAGCCGTACGTTCGTGCACTATGACGGTAAGCAGCACATGCTCTTGTCGACCTGAAATGTAGGTCTTAATGAATGTTATGGTAAATCAAACCTGTACGCTGCAAATAGTCGGTGAGTAGGACATTTCCCCTGCTGATGGTGCTAAACCAATCAACTTGTTCAGAATTTCCGGATTTCGAACATTTTCCGAGGCGTGACCGCGCTTTACAAATAATAGATAAGCTTCAGATACAGGAAGCAACGATTTTCCATCCGCGTGCTGCCTATGATGGGCAGCGGAACATGTTTCGGTCGATCCCGCTGAATCTTCCCAACAATGGGGCAACGTTCCAAGTTTTCTTTAACAACAGAACCACTTCCAAAGGTGTCACCGTTAAGGTCAAAAGAGTGGCAACCATTAATCCTAAGTGCGTCCATTCGTGTGATGGTGAGATATTTCTCTAATCCGCCAATTAGCTCCCTGCTAGCGGTTATCAACGGCCAGGCAGATTATGGTTCCGAGTCTCTGACAGCACTCACACTGCTGAATGTTTTGATTCGAATGAAACCAATAATGTGAGTATGACATATCTACTTGTCAAGGTGCATGGTATCATTATTTCAAGGACTTACCCATCGCACGGGAATTCGTTTTTCACGCAAGACATCAAAGAGGAATTAGGTGGTGGACTGGAAGTTTGGAGAGGGTTGTTCCAGTGAGTTACATAAGTCATCCCTCGAATATCACTCATTGGTATACATAGAAGTGTACGACCTACTCTTTACAGGCTTCTCGTCAACATTGACATTACCACGGCTGTGATGCGAGTTATTTCAAACATTAGCCAGCGTTCTGGGAATAATATTTCTTTCTAGGTATAACAGTGGCTCACTTGTGGATCTAATATTGGCTTTCCTCAATATAAGCGATACCCGATATATCATCCCAAGACACATCAAGCCGCCATCTCAAGCCCGTCTAAACAGTTTCTTGAAGGGTCTTTCAGTTTGGACATCTATTCCTGCACGCCCAGGCCAACAGCGAAAGTATCGGAAGATAGTAAAAGTTGTCATGATTGGGGCAGATGACTTTATATTCACCAATGATACAACCGGGAGGCGTTTGTCCATCACAGTAAGCTTTTAGCTGCAAAACACTGAGCCGCACATCGACAAGGATTATTTAGGCACACTTCCTCGAAGCTTACCAGTATCGCATGCGGCTTGGCGGTGCCATCTGTGTTGATGTGGGCAGAGATATCGTATATCCCATCGAGGCCCTCCAGGTATGTGAGCTATTAATTCTACATCGTTTTCTAATTTTTGTCTTTGTATGTAGGTCAAGGAAGGTCAGATGTATCGGAAAGTTTTGCCACCAGCGTTAACTCCACGTGCACTGAAATTCTCCACTCAAAAGCCTGTGAGAATAGACATTTTTTAAATACCGATGGTGATTTTCACTATAATATTTATAGAATGACCGCATGCGAGCCATACAGCGTGGAGTACAGGTAAGACTATGTGCTATCAGTCGCTTGGAATTTGGCTTACGACCTTGGTAACCTTGCTTCTCAGCTCTTCGGCTACGCAGACTCTGACTATCTCCGTCAGTCTGGCATGGAGATTAGCGAAAGACTCATAAGCATCAATGCACGGGTGTTGCCCCCCCCACAAATACAATGGGGTGGAAATCAACAACCTGCTGTGCGTACAAGCCTCATCGTTTGTCACCGACTTTTTCCTAACATTGCAGTTAGGCTCCGAGCGGTGGGGCCTGGAACGTTTTACACAAAAAGTTTCATACGCCTGCCGCCGTCCGAGCTTGGGCAGTGATTGTCTACGATTCGAGACTGAATAGCAGCCAAGTCTTGGATCCCCTCAAGAGATTCATCCGAGCATGCATGGAACTGGGTGAGTTATCTCTCTTGCATTCTACCCTGCATTTACATATAGGTTATACAGGGATGAGTAAGTGACCCTAATGTGCAGTTTCAGTACGAGTAATGCTGGAGAAACCTTCCCTCAGAGTTTCCTGACCGCTTACCAGAAATCGTCAATGGAAGACCAGGAGTTGATGATAGAGGACACTATGATGTGAGTTGTACAAATTATCTTGGAAAGCCTTTACTTGAAAAATCTGGTGTAGGATATGGAGAGGGCTGGTACAGCAGCAATCAAATCTTTTGAAGACCAGTTTAAAGCCGACAGTACCAAAAAACCTACTTTCATTTTTGTCATTCTCCCGGACTCGGCGATTGAAATCAGGACTAACGTAAAAACTTGGGGAGATTGCATTCGTGGTTGTCCTACGCAATGTGTGGTATGTCCAATCACCGGCTAGTCATTACTTTGATTTCACCTATTTTTCTTCTCCCTTCTTGCTTTTAGAAGAGTAGCAAGTTTGGTAGAGCGGATAACCAGTATTGTAATAATCTGGCGCTCAAGCGAGTTCTCTACCGCTTGCTTTTGGGTCGTAACTCATTGGGCTTTCCTAGATTAAACGTCAAGCTCGGAGGTCTCAACTCGATTCTCTCAGGCAATGCGGAGACGATGAAGTGCTTATCGAAGGACCCCACGATGATTATAGGTATGCAGTTACACACCTTCGGATAACTACTGAGTTCAGTCACCTTCTAGGAGCCGATGTCAGTCACGCCTTACCGGGAACTGACCATCCATCGGTAGTTGGGATGGTTTCTTCGGTCGACGAACATTTCTCCCGATATGTTGCAAGCACGACAGTCCAGGAGCCACGTACTGAGATTATTGCAGACCTATATTCCATGATTGAAGTAAAACACAACATCTTGTTTTGTTGCTGTCGCGCTTAATTGGTCCGGCCATCCAGAACTCCGTACAGAAATTCAATATGTTTTGGGAATTCATGCGCCGTACGCCTAATCTTTTCCCTAAGCGGATCATTTTCTACAGGCGAGCTCTGTCTTGTTATTGACCTCAAGGATTATTAAATCATAGCACACGCTTCAATAAAGGGATGGTGTCAGTGAAGGTCAATTCAAAGAGGTAGGGGAAAAAGAGGTGCAGCAAATAAAAAGTGAATTCTTGTATATCTATTGTATTATCTATCTATCTGATATCGGTTCTGTGACTGTCTTCAGCCTGTCTTGCCGCGATTTGGAAAAGGAGAAACATAGATGGACCGCCCCCAAAGCTAACGTTCATCATCGTTGGGAAGAAGCATCACGTTCGCTTCTTTCCAAAGGATGGTAGAGATGCTGATAGGAGTGGAAACTGCCCGCCTGGCATGGTGGTTGACCAGGAGATCATAAGTCCAGTCTTCTATGATTTCTATTTGCAGTCTCATGGAGGCTTGCTCGGAAGTAAGTATTCCGCTGTTCTGAGTCAGTACGAGCCTACACTGACAGTAATCCACTTGTAGCCTCACGACCGAGTCATTATTCGGTCATCGAGGACGCCAATGATCTCGGACCAGACATGCTCCAGGGTATTTCATACACACTATGCCATGTGTATGCCCGAGCAACACGCAGCGTGTCAATACCTGCACCAGTGTACTGTAAATTTTCTCATACTGTTCGATGAGAAGAACTGTGTACTTATGACATCAACTCCACAGATGCTGATGTATGCCACAAGTTGTTTAGCTTTCTGGCGGTACTAATCCTTTTGCAGATTGTTTGCGCTCGAGGAAGATTTCACTCCAGGCTCATCCGCGATGGCACTGACGTAGCGATGTCAACAGTATCTGGCGGGAAGCCCTCCTTGGAAGAGCACAAGGAGGCTTTCCGAGAACTGGCGGAGAACGCAAGGGTCGCGATGTACTTCATGTAGATGTTTTTCTGTATTTCTCCATTCACATGTACCAGTGATATCAAGCCAGTTTTGAATCCAATGTACTGCCTTTTGTCATGAGTCGTGCAGTATACGTACCACAGCCACAACTGCCAACCGTACAGCCAGTCTTTGCTCTGTCCTATGTGATTTATTATTCGTCATTTAATTTCGCCTGATGATGGCAGATTATATAAATAGTATGATGCGCATATAGATCTGGATGCATCGATCGATTAAGCGGCAGCGGCATGCAGCTATTCCGCCCAACTTTAGTTCGCACCTCGTCCCAGCTTTTGAGACGCTCTCCACGTGCCATGTCACTATCGACAGTATCCACTACAGGTTGGTGAAGTCGATGTTTTGATTCCATATCCGTCTCATAATGTATCGGGCTTCAGCTGCTGCAGCTGGTATCGGGGTGTGTAGCACCCACCTGCTTCATTCAGCCTGCAGTTAATGTTGACCTTGGTGGCTACACAGCCTTATTCGCAAGCTATTTCCGCGCCGCCTTTCCTATACACTTCCGGATGCATGCCTCTTGACGCTATCACGAACACTATAGTGCCGGGTGGTGTTGAAGAGCAGGCGCAGCAGGTGTTGAAAAACCTTAGTGAAGTCATTAAGGCTGGCGGCAGTGAGCTCTCGAAAGTTGTCAAAACCACCGTAAGTCTTGCCGTGCACTCTAATATAACTATCCTACGCCAATGCGGGTCACAGGTGTTCCTAAAGAACATGAATGATTTCGAGAAGTTTAACGCCGTGTACGCCAAGGCATTCGGCGATCATAAACCTGCACGCACATGTGTTGAAGTCGCAAGTGGGTGTAAATTTTATAAACCTGCATGTAATTACCTGATGTGCCATTCTGTAGGGTATGGGTCGTGCACCTGTTATGATGTCTACCGCTGATGAGCTCGTAGGCTGCCCAAGGACGTATTGGTAGAAATCGAAGCAGTCGCGTTAATCGGCAAAACGGCCTAGGGAAGAATACTGACAATAAAAAACCGTCCTGAAGCACACATTCCTCTGATACTCCAGAATCGTGCAACATAGAAGAATAAAGGGTAGCAGTTTGACGTTGACATAGATCCACGGTGTGCTTTGTAGCCACTAATGGGTGATGTATCGTGTTTATTAAATGAGCACATGTCTTTCTGTTGTCGTGGGTCAGGTCGCGCAAATAGTCCGATATATTCGATGTCATGTCAAATGTTCAAGTGTCAGTACCCAAGGTACAGAAGTCATTTATAGGATTCATGAGATACATGGCATGGCTTCACCAATCACGAGTCGTAGCATGGATCATCCCATGCATCAAACTTCTGCTTTTAATTAGAAGTTGATAATGTCATATGAATTGTACGATTCAACGAAAATGTAACGAGACCATAGACTCACTCAGGCTGGCAACTGCAGCAAGGCCTTGAATTAGGTCATTCTTGAGATCCTCCAGATCCTCCACCCCGACACTGAGCCTAAGCAAGCATGGGTCTGCACCCGGGTCCGATCGCAATCGGTATTCAATCAGGGACTCGACGCCGCCCAGGGAAGTAGCACTCTGTGTCGCATCGTGAAGGAGCTTAAAGGACATACATATGTTTAATAACGTACGATCCAGTAATGCAAGCGGTGCGGTAACGCCTTAGCTTGAGGGATCTCTGCGAGCGTGATCGCAAAGGTGGCACCATACCCACCTGTAAGTTGTGTCGCGGGATCGAATTTGGACTTATCTTGTAACGAAGCATGTTGAACGCGAACGACGAGCCCGCCCGGTACACCGTACAAAGATTGGCCTAGATTGTTCAGAAAGAGGGGGGAACAAGGTAAAAGTTACATAAAACTTTATGCAAATAGAGCTCAAGGGAAGCTTGCCCATGGGAATGGCTGTGAGTTCATGAAACCAGGCCGCTAAGGCTGTAGCAGTTTGACTCTGGCGTGGAACCCTTAGATGGAGCGTGCGCATGGAACGGAGGAGAAGCCACGATTCAAGGGACCCCATCGTGTTGCCAAGGTAAGTGCGGTGATCCCAAAGCTAAGTAGTGTTGTTAGTGGAGTCACCTAAAGTATCGAAGTTATTACACACTTTTCTCCATTCCTCTGCTGTTCGAACAACAAGCACACCACTTACAAGATCAGAGTGACCGCCTAGGTATTTAGTGGCTATTTTTGGAAGGGAACAAAGGTTTTGAACGATAAGTGCGCTGAAAGTTCATCTTCTGAGTATTCCATTAATCAAAACGCACCGCTGTGCAAAATGATATCAGCACCCCATTTAAAGGGGTTCTGGAGGGGAGGCGGCGCGAAGGTGGCATCAACAACTAGTTTACCACCTATTGTATGTACCTGGACGGCCATGCCAGATATCAAAGACGTGGAAATGTTCGAGGATGGATAGAAATTTTACGGACCTTGTTCGAGTAATACTGGATATCTCTGGCTTCACCAGTTGGATTGAGTGGAGTCTCGACCCATGCTATATCGCCTTCCTCGAAGTTATCGTCCAGGTCTATGATAGGGACATCTACATCGCGAGATTGTTTGTAAACGCGAATAGTGTTATGTACCCCATGATAACCCCCAGTTATCGCGATCCGTTTAGGTTTGAGATGTACGAGAGCCGCATATGAAGCAGAGAGACCTGATGCATACGTGATGGCATGACCTTCCTATTTGTATTGTCAGATGTGCGAATGCATATAACGTAGGAGTATTACTCGCATGCAAGGCTCCGATGACCTTCTCGACCCGAGTGCTCACATTTTGGGTATAGCGTGAATAAACCAGAGTACTAGGATTATGGGGATCCCAGTCAGAGAGGGAAGGTTCGTTTTCGACGGCTCTATATGCTGAAGGAACAAATTGATGCTAGCTCTACGCACAGAATTGAACTGACTGGAAGTGACAGCAACAGCTGGCGCGACATGGAGATCTGCGAACGAATCGTCTACATGGACTAGTGAAGTCCCGAGTCCAATATTTTCCATGACCAGACTTTAAGTTTCGGTCTCGTACGGAGTAGAATGGCTTATATATCCCCTTGATACCCACACGGAACGAGTGCCGGTAACGTGAGTCAGCGATCCCTGACATGCCAAACTAGTAGGACAATGCACATGGAGGCGTTGGCTCAGGAGCTTTGAAGGGCTTACATCGCTGCCTTGCGTTGGCTCAACATCTGCTGTTCCAACAACTCCCACCTGCTGATACTTATGTCACATGACCCGACGCGTTTTCGTCTGCCTTTGTTTGTCCATCTCTTTGCGCCAGACTCTTTTCTCAGTTTACACCGTACTTAAGATGCTCTCCATAGTGTTTTCACTATCCTTACTTCTTCCTGTTTCTGTCAGAGCTCTTCACACTTCCCTTCATCTCCAATCAAATAGCAACATTTCACATTATGCACTCTCACACTCGTACCGTCCTGCGTACACTTTTCACAGACGCGACAACTGGGAAAAGGTCCCCGTCCCAGATCCCGCTTACAAGTATGTTCAGAGCAATGCAACAAACGACGCAGTGACAGCCCCTGGGTCTCTGGAAAAACGGGGAAGACGGTCCAGGAAAGTGCAGCGCAAGGGCCAAAAGAGCATCAAAAACATAAATAATGGAATTTCTGGCACTTTCAACCACGTCTTCGATGCTGCGTTGAAAGGTATCGGCAAGCTTGAACAGGTCACCATCACATGGTGTGTACTATTGTGATTTCGGGCTAGCAATGCTTATTCTATAGCTGGACCATGTAGGTACACGGGTAAAGATCTCAAGAACCCAAGCTGCTGGGTGAAACCTATCTGGGCTCCTTCCGTTAGTTGGACTTGGACTTGGGGCATCGATCCTGTCTAACGCTAGACTTCTGTATAGGACGATTCTTTCGCTTGTGCATTAACTCTTGAAGGTTGGATCGACCGTCCGAAATGTTTCCAATTTCTTGAGTGTACGCCATATCTTCACGCGTTGTTTCTTTTCATTCCATTCCATATAGTGTGTAACGGGCCTACCAAATGTATTTTCGTGCGCGTTGTCGACACATGCGCAGGTTGCGCCAAAGGTTCCAAGCATGTCGATCTTACCAAGGCCGCCTTCCAAGCCCTCGCCACCCTCGATGAAGGTACACTCCAGGTCAACATGCGACTTGCTACTGATCCAAAGCAGTGGTAAGGCTCTTGTGCTAAAGTGCCACTTAAGACTGACAACAATATCCTTTAAGGAACGAGGATCTATGGGGTCCTCAGGTAGTATAATGTCTAATTTTCTTTTTTCATTTACCGGACAGGTTTCATCACCTAGATATGTATCCGTTCATGTTAACTGTGTCGGTGTTCTGTACCATATCCTCATTTATATCAATGTAGCCTCGTTCCACTCGTTTCAGAAAGCATACGGGTCTTTATCAAAAATAAATGCTAAATTTCGCTACAGAAGATACTGATGCAGCAGCATCAAGCCTTCACCCATTTTCTTTTCTTGTTCTTTTCCCTGATCTTGGCTTTTACCTTCTCCTCATCCAAACCTTCTTCGTATAACTCTGCCGTCCGTCGCGAGTTCTCTTTTCGACTAATAAATTGTAATGCTGCTAGATTGTAACCAATAACTTCTTGCTGTCGCCGTAGGGTTTCCCGAAGGTGTTTCCGTAAAAGAATCAACGTGCCTCGCATAACGCGATTTGCAACAATCTGGTTGTGGTGTGTTCTCAGGAGAAAAAAGAGGATGCGAGACACTAGTGGAATATTCCAGTCCTGAGCAGAGGGTGAACAAAGAAGCATGATATGAGAGGATAGATGCCTACCCGTTGCGCCCATTCGTCTAGGTATACCATCATTGAGAGCACCTTTCCAAATGGTAAAACAAGTAAGGCGTCGTATAATGCAGCTGACGAAACCTTCTCCACTACTTGGAGAACGTATTCCTCCGGCCTCTGGTCAAGAGCAGCAAGCACGGGGTTACGTGGCGCCTCTGCAGGTTGTGCACGCTCAGCATCAGCGAGGTCAAGGGCCTCAACAATGCGTTCTCCTGCTATCAAGGTTTCAGTTGTTTGCTTCTCGACAGCTATGGCGTCTCCTGCTGCAGCATCCTCGCCTTGAATATCAGAAGCTTGGCCAACCCGATTCATGGACTCGGTTATGTTACTTTCATAGAGGGCTTCAAGGTCACGCTCGCGTTCTTCCTCCAAAAAGAGCTGGACGAAAGCAGCATCAGTTCACATACAACAGAGATATTGTGCGGCATCTGCTCACAGGTTCGTCCAGTTTTTCCCAAACCCGGATAGATTTGTCATGCGAGCCAGTGACAACGAACTTCCCATGATGACTCACAGCGAGCGCCCACACCTCGCCATGATGCCCTTCAAGCTTTTGAATACTTTCGAACTATCAAATATATGGTCAAGTATGTGTTAATCCCACGTTGAGTCGAACATACCTTGTCCCCGTCCCAATATTTAAGCAGTCTATCCTTGCTGACAGTCCAAAAGTAATGGCTTCCCTTTTCACGCTCGAAGGCGACTTGCATAATGCTTTCTTCATGCGCGAAGATGGACTTGTGACAGTCTCCAAAATCCAACCCCCATAGTTTGACATTTTTGTCGGCAGAACAAGTGACAATCAATTTGGAATCGAGAGAGATATCCATGGAAAGGACGGGAAGCTGAAAGGGTCACTGTGAGCACCGATTAACAAAGACAAAGTACAAATTTGCCTTATGTCCGTATAACGAAAGGAAAAACTTCAGTGTATCCTGGTGAAAAATCTTCACCGTTGAGTCAAGCAACGACACGGCCAGAAGTCTCCCATTCGGGCTGTATCGCACTGACAACACATCATCAGTCATCTTAAGTGTCCGAACATGCACAATCGACAGCGCTGTATTGGTCTGCATGGACAACCTAAAGAATTAGTCAGTTAAGCGCCGCGTAAAGTGCTAACCTTGTCTACAGTTTTGCTTTTAAATTCCCAAAATTTTACGTCCTTATCCGCACTGCCAGTGACGAGTCCAAGCTCGTCCGGTCGTACCTGCATAGACCAGACCGCCCCTTTGTGAGCCGCGATAGAGTCGATTAGCGCGGAGGCTGCGACATCGTAGACTAGTATCTCTCCCGATTTTGTACCCACAGCGATCTATAGAGATAAGGAAACGATTGTGATTGGAAACAGATACCTAACCTACATGTCTATCACCCGGGAGGAAAGTGCTACACAGCGCATAGCTAGACTCAATGGTGCGTATGCATGTTGTTGTCGCAATGTTCCACACCTTAAGGGCACCTGTAATCCACTTAGAAGAGATGCATAACATCGACGAAGCAGCTCACCATTTGAGGCAGATGCCAGAAGCTCGTCGTCTGAACTCAAACACAATGTGCGGACGTCTGTGCGGTGTCCCGGTAAGTCCAGAGAATAAACTCGGCTTGCTTCTGGGGGTGAAGATTTGGATTTGACGGGGGGAGGGATGTTCATAACTTCTAGGGAATTGCTAGTAAGAGCCAACAGAAGCTAAAAAATAGATGTGTCATAGTTCAGCGTAATTTAGCTTCCCAGGTAAGATACCCAACTCACATGCACGTTGCCCCTACTACTATTCTCAGAGGTGGCAAAATCAAACGATCTTATCTTTCCAGTCGCACGAACCACCAGGTACGGCGTGAACCGATCGACAAGAGTAGCGCTATTGTTGTCATTATCACCGAGGTCTTCATCTGGCTGCACATCTTGGTCGTCCTTGTCTTTGATCTCCGTGTGCTTTTCCTTCGCTCGTTTTTTTCGCCGTATCTGCTTCTTTTTAATCTCTTCTTCTGTTCGTACTCGGAAAATCTCGACAGATCGATCGTGAGATTGGACAGCTAGATAGGGCTTGGTTGGATGGAAGGATATTTGAGAGACACGATGTCGAAATGAAAGCGGGAGAATTGAGAGAGGAAGTATCATCTTCGCGACCTGACAGAAAAGGGGTATAGAACGCAGAGCTATCATGGACCACAAGAAAGTTACGCACGTCACCATCTTCATTTTCTTGTAAACCACGATGCATTGCCTCGCGATCTATCCTCCAAGCTTTTAGCTCTCCCTCCGCACTTCCAGTAAAGATTGTATCCCCATTCGGGTTAAGGTCGAGAGACCAGATCTCTGCCCGATGAGCTACCACGGTCTGTGCACAGTGACGAGTTGAAAGGTCCCACAGCTTTAGAAATGTATCTTTGGCAGACGAGAGTAGGAAGCCTGATGATGCTATTGGTGTTGTGGATGTAGAAGGTAAGTCCGAAGAGTCTGTATTGAGGAACCGAATGGAAGTTATCTGGTCTCGATGCCCACGTAACCTTCGTGGTAACGTGAGCGGGCATGAACCTGGATTAATCAAAACTGTATCACCTGAAAAGCCCAACTTCACCTATGATATCCCATACGATTATCGTTGTGTCCTGGGAACCAGACGCAAGCCTTGCACTCGCTTCATCAAACGTCAAGGCAGTGATCGCCTTTGCATGACCATTAAAAGTAGTGACAACCGTTCCGGATGAGGCATTCCATAACCGTACAGAACCATCTGCATATCCCACTGCGAAGGCATCTTTCTGAGGGGATCGTACAATAGCGGTAACCTCTGATCTATGCTTGGCTTCATGCCACATTGCAAGCTGTAAGTTCAATGTGAGACAAATTTTCCGTTTCCCTTTGAACGAATGAGCACCTGCTCTCCTTTCTTGACGTCCCACACTAGAACGTCTTCAAGTGCTGGAACATAGGCTAGTTTTCCATCATATATAGAGTTGGCTCCGGCGCTGCAAACGAGACCAAATGCCTGTAGTACAAATTCAGCGATAAACAAGTTGTGAATAATTTTGTGCACCTGTGTTGGGCCATGCCTCAAGTAGCTTTTTACCATGGCCTAGAGATTAAGTTTGCTTTTTACAAAATGTCCGTGCTTTGCCTCAGGAGTGCGTCATGGATTGTCGAGAACGATGCGAAACGCAATTTGGATTTGCACGTGCCACCTATTAGTCATAGAGGCCTTTTCGACCCTCTCTCACCAAGAAATGATGATTCCCCAAGCAGGTCCACCAGCTGCGCATGCATTCTTAGACTTTGTCAATGCCTCTCCCACACCATTTCACGCAGTTCATGTAGCTGCTCGTCGTCTCGAAAAAAGTGGATTTCGCAAGGTAATTCATCGCTGTATTCGCCAAAACCGTCATGGTATTTTATTGTCTCCTAGCTGAGAGAACATGACAATTGGGATCTCAAAGAAGGAGGGAAATATTACCTTACTAGGTATTGAATACCATGCTCCATGGTCCTCGGGCATCGCTTATCTCTTGCCAGAAACCAGAGCTCGTTGTTGGCATTCACTCTTCCCCCAAAGTGGAAGAGTGGCACCGGGCTCTCTATTGTCGCAACGCACGTAGACAGCCCAAATCTTCGTATTCGGCCTACATCCAACAAGTCTAGCCTGGGTTACAGCCAAGTCGCCGTTGAGACGTCTGTGCATCACTTTCAAACAATAGTGGTCACTTTTTAACATCTTATAGGTACGGGGGAGGTATATGGCACTCATGGCTCGATCGTGACCTCTCAGTCGCTGGACGTATTGTGGTAACCGATACTAGCGGTTCGAATTTTACTTCCAAGCTAGTGAAGGTTAACAAACCTGTCCTTCGTATCCCTTCGCTTGCCATTCATTGTATGTTTTCGAGTTACCTGGTTTAAGACGTGGTCTCAAATATCATATATTCAAGTGGATAGGAATGTTAACGAGGCTCTGAAATTCAATCAACAGACCGAGTTTGTCCCTGTTCTGGGTATGGCCGCGGATATGCTTAATGCTCCGTCCGCGGTGGGATCCACAGTAACAGCTGTTGGGCATCATCATCCGGCACTGCTTTCCCTTCTCGCAGAGGAACTTTCTATTGCACCCGAAAACATCGCAGATATGGAACTTTCTCTCTATGATACCCATCCATCCACTCTAGGTAGGTAACCTTTCCTTGTGAGGATGGTGGCTCAATTTTTTATTCACAGGTGGGGTTTCAAATGAGTTCATTTTCTCCCCACGATTGGATAACTTACTCTCTTCGTTCTGCGCCGTCGAGGCCCTCGCCGACAGTCTCCACTATTCTGAAGGAAACGTCAACTGTATCGCGCTCTTTAACCATGAAGAAGTCGGAAGTGTTTCCACCAGTGGCGCAGACGGCAGTTTGATCCCTCTCTTACTTCAGCGTCTTTCGCCCGAGAGTGCCGTGTATGCTCAGTCCATTGCAAAGTCATTCCTCATCTCGGCAGACATGACACATGCCGTTCATCCATCATACCCAAATAAGCATGAAGAGAATCACCAGCCCATCATCAACAAGGGAATCGCAGTCAAGGTCAACCACAAGCAAAGATATGCGAGCGACGCGTTGGGAACCTTCCTTGTACGGAAACTTGTTGAGAGAACGGGCGGTAAAGTGCAGGAATTTGTCGCGAGGAATGATATGGCATGTGGATCCACGGTTGGACCGATGCTTTCGAAAATCGGTATACGGACAGTGGATGTAGGCAATCCTATGCTCTCTATGCATTCATGTAGGGAGATGGCAGGTTCACATGATGTGCAGTCGGCTATCGATTTGTTCTCGGCGTTTTTTGAAGGATTTGCTGGACTCGATGCGCAGTTGCAACTTGAGTAGGCAGGACGGGTTTGTTCCCTATTAGCAGCTAGAGATATGTGCGGTTATATGTGAATCTCTCCCAAAATGTCGAAGTCCTCTTCATCATACTTCTAATTTGCATTGGCGCAATGCAATGCCATCAATCATGTATCGGGGACGGACTGAGTGTCTAAGGCCAAGGACCTGTGTATATGAGAATTTTGAGTCATGGCCGAGCCCTCCAGACAATGAGACTAACCAAGAATTATGATTTTTTGTTCTCCGAAGTGAATTACGGTAGCGATTTGTCTATAACACCAGAAGCTTTGGGTGACCACGCTGGACAAAATAAACATAATCACATATTTGTTACACTAACAAGTATAAAATGTTTTTATGGCTTTTATATAGAATTGAAAATATTCTGTTTTCGTAAATTTCTTCAAGGCTTGATGGCGCTTGCTGATTATATAAGCGGGGTTTGATATACTTATGAGGTGTGAGCGCAAAATTTCTTCACAAAAAATGAAAAGTGCTAGAATTTGCCCGGAAATTAGCTTTTTTTTAAAATTTAAATTTTTTTATGCTACAACAAAAAATAAATTCTGCATTATAGTTACATAAAACTAGCTTTCTCCAACTCATCCAAGATATTGTTTGGAAGTACTCTATGTCTGTTAAGAACTGAGTTGTAGCGGAGGCGGAGTTAAAGTTGGGACTCCAGATAGAGTCGACCGAGGTTTGGGGTCGGGGGGCCGAGGGGGGCCGAGGCTTGGCGAATGGGTCGGATGGGACTTGGCTTCAGCTTATGTGCTGCGCCAGCTCAGAGTCCTGTCCCATATTTCGGACGAGGCCCGAGGTCACCCGAAGTTTGGGCATGACCTTAGCAAAGGGAGCGAAGGAGCGTAGGGATTAAACAAGATGTATTAGGGTATCTTAGTCGATATCAGAACTGATTATCATGTACATAAATGAGCGAATTATATACGAGGGGTTCGGGGATCGGTGACCGAATGACCAAGGTCAGGGTCGTAAGCTATGAAGGGAAGAGATCAAACACGAGGTATGAATAGGTGAAACGTGATGGTCGGGGGTTTGGGCCCGGAGGCCTGAGGTTTCGGTTGGGTTCTGACAATGTCTATGGTATTTCTGGTTAGCCCAGACAGCTTAGGAGCCATTCAAACCTTTTCGGTATGCATCAATAAATCTTGCAGACCAGTTTGCAAAGCTTTGACGAACAAGGTTAGCAATGGAGTAGAGAGAAAAGAAATAAGGTTACTGTAAGATTTGAGAGTTAGGAATATCATCCAGACAAGCTAGTACATTTCTCTCCATTTGGTCTATATCAGCTGTCTAGGGTGAACACCAGTAACAGCATTTTGCTGCCCCCCAGTGTAAGGGCAACCCTCCTAGCGCCCATAGGTACCTAGTAGAGGGGAAATCCAAAGATATATAGATGCAAGGAAATACAATAACAGGAACTTTCACCTAGTAGAGGGGAAATCCAAAGAGAAAAGTCTAAGGATCCCCACTACTAGTGAAAAAACTATATACAACTACTCAACGCCCAACCAGGGGCACTCCTACATGCTGTCAACCCTGCCTGACTTCTATCCCCATAAGGTGTTTCATCCCTGATGAAGACCAGATGTTGGACCAAGTGTTTGGGTTGGATGTTCGGGTCATACCTCGAGGTTGGTTGAGGTCTCAGGTGGTCCGAGGTTTCTGTCAGAATCCAAATAATGCAACAAATGTTGTGGATGAATGTTGGGTTAGTAAATGTGTTCGGAAACATTCCTAATGGTGATAGA
>QMFG01003254.1:0-12743 GCA_003314545.1 Ramaria sp. MG151
AGTGATTCCTGAACTGGATTGGGTGACCGGATCAAATGTATGTGAAGCATTGATGCAAGGGTGATTCAGAATTCGGAAGATCCATTTGGAAGGATTGGTTTGGAAGGACAAAGATATAGATGAGGTGTCCATATTGTGATCGTGACACTCCCGAAATATCCGGACAGGCGGTTAACTGCCAGATAGGAGGGGAGGGCAATATATGCTGGATTCCTCAGGTCAATCTCATTCCCTTCCTCTGAATTCATGATCATCTTTTAGATACTTCTTTTATAAGTATATGGACCAAGTTTCACTAGCTAGAGTCGTCTAGTTATTTAGTTATGTAGTTATGTATAGTTCCCGGTCAGGGATGACCGGAGACTATACAGCTGCACGGGCAGCCGTAGACGAACCCCTAAGTGTGTTCTATCACTGAGGTGGTGAGTCTAACTTTTGTTTACCTTGTAGAAGAGTAGCTAACTGGTTAGTAGATATCTCTGTCTGCAGGTAGTTATTTAATATTACAGTGTGTTCTATCACTGAGGTGATATCTCTGTCTGCAGTATCAAAAATTTCAATAATTCTCCTATCTACAATAATCCAATAGTAACAATACCATAGCACACTGATTGGTTTCAGGTGCTTTAGATAGCTTTTAGTTACATATTTGTGCCTTCTATCCCTCATGTAGATTGCAACCCCAGAACCGCTCCATCACCCTATTATTTTTCTTGGAGTCACAAAGGACTATCACTAGGTAGCTTTTCCCTTAAATACGCTTGTAGTTCTCCATATAATCTAAGGCAGTAAAAACTCCACAAGTCTCCCATTATCTGAATCTATTGATCACTCTATATCTCTGCAATCATTTCTTTGATAGCAAATCCTCACCAGCTGTTTGCTTTCAATTCAAGTGATCTATTCGACTCAACAGTTATCTCAAATTTGTTAAGTTTGTGCTATATTTCTATCTACTAAGCTCGCGTCAGCGTACAGGAACTTTTAGCGCTGACAATCTGCTCCAGTATCAGTGCATCCCCCGCATCTCTATTCAACTCCACTTAGATTATCAACCAAGCGCTTAAAAGACGCTTTGAAGTACTTCAACAAAATTCAAATAAAAGGCTCAAACAAATATAAAACAAAACACAATAAATATTCCATTTCATTTTCTTATTAATCACTACTCAAACCCATCAGAAGCATGCTCAGTTATACAACCCAGCCAGCCCCATGTCAGCACAATCACAATATAGAAAAGTACCCAGTGTGTACCCAGTTACAAAACATCCCTCAGTACAACGGGTGGCACCCCTCAGCCCAGGTTCTCCTTTGCTCCAGTACCCACTAGCCTCCACACTCCAGACAGTCGGTGGGACATGCACCATCTCCATCGCAGCTGGAGAACCCTGCCAGGGGAACTAGGTGTTGGTATTACAGATTATTGCAAGCTGTAGAAGCTACTTACAGTATTAGTAAGGAACTAGTATAGTAGCTTAGCTGAGTTTGTATTAGAACCTTACATGTTTCTACCTGATACTTCCATGTGCTGGACTGGTTACTGCCTCTGCATGTAGCCAGCTGCATTAGAAGTTGCAACAGGTTATGGGCCCCGAGCAAATGTGTTCCCAGTTTGCCACTGGTAAAACTTGGCTGGCCGGGACTTCGCAAAAATCCCAGAGGTTGACTCATGGCATCTGTCACGCAACTGAACCGCGTGAACGTTTCACCCTACCCGCTTGGATTAGCAGGATCCAGGGGGTTCAGGACACAGTTATGGATGGCCACAACAATATTGACTGGTACATTGGGACCACGTTACCGATCCCAACGCACAAAGCCCCGCTGTTACCAGCAGGAACTACTCAAAACTACTCTACAGAAATCTTCCTTCAAATGTTCTATTCAACCCTTACTGCTGTTACACAAGATCAACGACACACCGTGCAACTGGAATATTGTTGAGGGGGTGAGAGACATGAACACGGTAACATGGTGGATGTACTCTATTACAGAGTATATGCATGAGCACGGAAGGCAGAGGGCAACTGCTAAAAAGGGCCAAGGGCAATCAGTTGATTGCAAACAGAAGGTAACTGTGCAATACCGGAGGCAGACCAGGGACTGCACACAGCAGGATGCTGTACAAACGGTCAGATTGGCGGTCCAATGGACCATAAACAGAGTGAACCTGTTTACTTGACCGGGTGTGGGTCTACTAACCACAAGACAGAAGGGAACTGTATAATTACAAGTGGTCAGAAGGGTGGACATATTGGCCGCAGACAGGGTAAACTGTTTATATGACCGGTTGCGGATCCATGGACTGCAAGACAGAAAACAACTGTATAAAATTGTTGTGAAATGCTCAGCTATCGACGCAATGAGGGACCGTATATGAACTTACTGGTCAGCACAAGATCGTGCAAGCGAATGCAGTTGGACCCCGAGTTTTCCCATTGCCGGCCCAGGTCAACAACCGCATGTTGTTGAGGGGGTGGGATAATAAGGTGCAATGGAAACTGGAACAGAAGGAAGGGAGAGAAGTAAAGAGTCAAAGATGAGTAGGAGGAAGGATGCGAATGGACACACCTACAGACCGAGGCTGGACAGGATTCTTCCCAGCCTGACGATGGATTGCACAAACCTGAGCTAGACAGCTACGGATTGCACCACCAATAGCGATGACCAATGTGGATCTTGAGGCCGCTCACAATGCACGGCGATCCTGACAAAAGAACATAATCAGCGATAGGACAACAGAGCTGACTCACCATACAGCGGTGGCTGCAATCTGACAAAGATCACATAGCCACAAGCAAGATAACTGGCTGCACGTACTGTTAAATTTAGGGCACCAGTGGACAACACGTCTGGATATGCCACTTATGAGAATGGCCAACTCAAGGACGCATCAGAGCGTGCACCTGCGATGTGACTTCAATGGTGCTTCACCGCAAACTGCAAATGTGCAGCTGCACATCATTGAAGCAATGATCGCTTTTGTACCAGTGGGTTTCTGCCCCTGAAAATGTCATCAGTCATAATGATGACATGGCACTTACAGTCTTGGACACAGTCGCAAAGAGACTGCAGAAAATCTAGCAAAGACAGTGGAAAGTATCGCGCCAATATGAGCACGGGCAAGGAAGGCAGAGAGAGCTTGCCCGTCATTGGTAACAGAGCAAACCTTGCAGAGCAGCTCGGCATAGACACGCCAACCTCGACAGGCGCTGATTCTGTTGGACTACAAACACCACGGCTGCGTGGGTTACGATGTTCAATGCAGCGGCTCCACGCGCAACTGCCACAAGGCCATGCAATGTGCTCAACGGAACAGGAGAGGAAACGGCCTGTACCACATCGAACAATGTGGAAACAAGTCACATGACCCCATGCGTCGGTACACGCGTGGACACATGCACGACAAACCGAAGGCCAAACCACCAGCACTGCTGAGTGCCGTTTGGAACTTGTTTTATAGGCAAAGTATTTTGTTTTACACACTTACATCGCATGGACATGCAGGACCAAGTGTATGCTTCTACGCTTGAGGGGGTGTGTTGGTATTACAGATTATTGCAAGCTGTAGAAGCTACTTACAGTATTAGTAAGGAACTAGTATAGTAGCTTAGCTGAGTTTGTATTAGAACCTTAACACATTTCTACCTGACACTTCCATCGCAAGGCCAGTTACTGCCTCTGCAGGTAGCCAGCTGCATTAGAAGTTGCAACACTATGGCCCCTCGAGAGCATCACTCCCTGCCCAAAGCCATCCGCAGAGCGTCCGCTTGTCGGTGTCACGCGGGTTAATGGCAGATGTAGGACCAGTGAAGGCAAATGACCAAACGGTGCACGATACGTAGCAGTGAGGTTATCTAGGGACTGTGTAGCTTGTTGAGATGGGAATGACGATCCACCCAGACGAGTGTAAAGAAGAGACTACTGTAGACTGTAAACTAGTTCGCACACGTGATGTCTATGGGGACTGGAAATTGTTCGAACATTAGACGCTGATACATTTTGGTTTCGTAGCGCCTGAATTTGAACGTTGGAGAGGGGCACGCATCGTTGGAATCTTGAAGCACTGATTCTGATCACAGCTGAGTGTCACAGGTAAAGCAAAAGAGCCATTTGCAGAATCTAATTGGCTCTGGACCAAAACAAACTTGGAGCATCACTCAACTGGAGATGTGGTCTATAGACACGGCCAGAGTTTCACTTTTAGTGCTGATGGGAGGCATCTACGAAGCTTAGCTGTGTATAGCCAACTAATACTCGTCATATTTTAGTCCTTAAAGGCATAGAAAGAGGTTGTATGTCTTGTTTATTCTGACTCTGCCTGCAAATTAGTGACAATAGGGAACAAAAACAGTGAGAATAATAAGAAAAGAAAATGATATATTTGATTTATTGGTTTGTGCTTTGTTTGAGTAATAATCGATTTTATTTTGATTTCTCTTGAGGCGAGCTTTAAGCACCTGTTAGATAATCTAAGTGAGAGATGTATTCTAGCGTGGGGGATGCGCTGATGTGGGAGCAAAGTATCAGCGCTTAAAGTTCATGTACAGTGATGCGGACTTGTAGATAGAAAGATAGCACAAACTTAACAGTTTTGAGATAACTGTTGGGTCCAATAGATCACTTGAATTGATGACGAACGGCCGGTGACAATTCATTAACAGTGCAAGCATTGTAGAGATATCAAGCAAGAGATGGAGAATTTATCAGACTTGTGGAGGTTATACTGCCTTAGTTTGTACCGAGAAATACAAGTGTACTTATAGGAAAACCTAACCATTAATTGTACTTTGTGTTCCCAAGAAAAAGAAAGGGGCGATGGAGCGATTCTGGGGTTGCAGTCTACATGAGGGGTGAAATGCTCAGAAATGTACTAAGCCCTATCTAAGACATCTGAAACCGATCTGGATGTTATGGGAACTATAGATCATGTATTTAACAAACATATTCAATCAGAAGAACAAGAAAAGTGATGAAAGAAAACTTTGAAACTTCATTTCGAAGCTCCCGGCACTTGTTTAAATGAAATCGAAGCGATCAGCTTCGTTTTTTTAAAGACTGAAATAAAACTTTATTTATTTCTTGAATGGGCGAGTGCCGCTGAAGATGTGCGACAGACGTGAGCCCCGATTGATGATCTAGAGATCTCATGATCGATTTGAATTGTAGTAGCGCCGGGTGTCAAAGGACCCGGGAATTCGGCCTGGTTGATGGGTCGATGAAAGAACGCCGATAGTTCGATGTGCGAAGGATTGGTGTGATGTACGTAGCGAGAATAGAGTAGGAATATCGATGTATCAAAAGAAAATCGATAAGTCCCGAGGAGATTGCAGATAAGAGGCAACTACAAGACAATTTGATGGAAAGACTTAAAACAAGGAATGTGGTGAACAGATTTCACAATCAGTTACATATTTTTGTACTACATTGGCAGTACTTATACAAGTATTCAAGATCAAATGACAATGAGACATGGAACAGTGAACTAGGGGATTTTTACATGTGTTAAGGTACTAGATAAGCGGCTATGTATTCAGAAGGGTGGATTGGATATGAGAACGCAGGGTCGAGGGTAGATAGATTAGAAACTATACTAGGGGTTTGGGGGCATGTGATTGTGGAGTAGGATATGAGACAGGGTAGAGAGGAAATATAATACAATAGAAAAATAGAAAAATTAGAAGTGGGCGGCACCTGACATATCAACTGATATCCCCTGAATTCCCATCGACTCGTGATTGGATAAATACCCATGCATCACGGAATTGAGGATGGGATACTGTCTCAGAGGTGATATAAAGTGTTTCAGATGTGTCTGAGCTGCATCATCGTGCTGCTCGGTCTCGTGTGCCCGGGATTATTTGTCTTCTTATCTCGTTGGGAATTCAAAGGTCTTCATTGGTGGGTTATTTTGATATTTTTGTATATTGTTTGGTCATGTAAATGACCACATATATGCACGACGAATGCTATGGCGTCTGATGTTCGCGTCAATTACGTAATCTGTGAACGGGCGATCAGACGTTGTATAATATAAATGACACATTTGGGGATTGGTGACGATAGGGGTGATTGGAAATGGTAGATATGTTGTCATATATGTGTTTGGAAGTGTTTCAGAGCCATGTGGGGCTCTATCGGTGGGTATTGAAGCCTGTTTGTGTCCAAAGTGCATATATGTGCACGTTCGCGCTTGTGTGGCCTCGGGGATGTATCGCCAAGTGATTCTAGAAATGCAAACAAAATATATTCTAAAGCCAAATGCTTTGAATTCATATCAGTAATGTTTTTTTATTGTTTTTGTATTTTTGTTCTGTGCAGCGCTACTGATCCATCAGTAGATTATGTAATCTGATGTTCGCATGGTAGATAGATAATAATAACAGAGAAGACCAAGGAGGAATTAACCTCCCACAGTCCAGACACATGGCTTATCACCGCTATTCCTGATATTCAGACTTTGAATTCCGAACTTCGCCCAATGTCCATTGTGCTTTGGTGGTTCTGAAAAATTGCAAGAGTCGAGTCTCATTCAAGTCCGGAGCTGGTACTGAATCCGATCACAGCCGAGCACCATAGGAGCAAAGGAAATGTAAACTGTAGCACAGCAACGAGTAAGAGAAATATTATAATATCATATGAATCACATTCCTTTATCATAACAGACTGATTGATGCCAACCAATGTTACAGATACATGTCATTGTTAGGCCCCTTCGAGAGAAAGCGAGAGAAGCCTGCATCTGCAGGGGTTTTAGTTTTAGGTCTTAGGGTAGCTCTAGGTGATAAAATACAAGAGACATGGAAATAAGGCATGTGGTAGTATCTTGCATTTAAAGCTTTCCTTGCAACAACCACATGGAATAAAAGACCCCTCCTCAGGTGTAGCTCATAAGGTTCTTCTGGATTGCAATGGACATCGGGCAAAGCTCCAAATTCAAGTTTGAACATCGGGAATAGCGGCGATAAGCCTAGTGTATGATTATATTCCACGAAATTCTTCCCACCATTTTAGTTACTATTTGTAGAATAGACACCCCACCTGTGTGGTTCTCTGGGAGGTTGGAGGTAGTACCTGCAGTGAGTTGAATATATTAAAGCTCTAATTAGTTTAGGTTTTAGTCTATGTTTTGTTTCCATACTTGTCATTGGTCTGTGCAGCCATTGTGCTATCATCTGTTAAGGACTGAATCGTAGTGGAGGCAGAGTTCAAGTTGAGACTCAAGATAGAGTTGACCGAGGTTTGGGGTCGGGGGGCTGAGGCTCAGCGAACGGGTCAAATGGGACTTGGCTTCAGCTTATGTGCTGCGCCAGCTCAGAGTCCTGTCCCGTATTTCAGACGAGGCCCGAGGTCACCCGAAGTTCGGGCGTGACCTTAGTGAGGGGACAAAGGAGTGTAGAGATTAGAGATAGAATATATTAGGGTATCTTAGTTGATATCAGAACTGATTCTCATGTACATGAACGAATAGCTTATATACGGAAGGGTTCAGGGGTCGGAGACCAGATGACTGAGGTCAGGGTCGTAAGCTATGCAAAAGAGATCAAACAGATAGGGACGGATATGAAACATGTTTGAGGTGAACGGGGGTTTGGGCCCGAAGGGCCAGGGGATCGGTTCGGTGGCATGGGTTCTGACATCATCGTCATTTTTCCTTCCTACAGGTCACAACCCACAGATTCACATGTAATAAGAAAATAAATGGGAATTTTTATCTATTTTATTTTGTATTTGTTTGAGTTTTATTTGTTTTTTATTGAAGTGCTTCAAAGTGGCTTTTAGGCGCTTATTTTGATAATCTAAGTGGAGTTGAATAGAGATGCGGGGGATGCGCTGGTGTGGGAGTAAATTGTCAGCGTTAAAGGTTCGCATACACTGACATGACAGTTGTAGATAGAGATATAGCATGAACTTAACAAAATTGGGATAACCATTGAGTCAAATAGATCACTTGAATCAAAAGCAAATGGCCTGTGATGATTGCTAGTAAAGAAGTGGTTGCAGAGATAGAGTGATTGATTCAGATAATAGGAGACTTGTGGAGATTTTACTGCCTTTGTTTATACCGAGAAATACAAGCATACTTATAGGAAAAGCTAGCTAGTGATAGTCCTTTGTGAATCAAGCAAAAATGAGAGGGTGATGGAGCGGTTCTGGGGTTGCAATCTACATGAGGGGTAGAATGCACAAATGTGTAACTAAAACCTATCTAAAGCACCTGAAACCAATCAGGGTGCTATGGGAATTGTAGATCATGCATGTAACACTTGTATTCAAGAGAAAGAACAAGAAAAATGAGATGGGAAAACTTCTGAAACTCCATTTCAAAGCTCCAGGCACTTGTTTAAATGAAATAGAAGTGATCACTTTTGTTCAGAGATCGGTGATGATAGGGGTGACTTGAAATAGTAAACACATTGCTTTATGTGTGATTGGAGATGTTTCAGAGCCATGTGCTGTTTGATCGGTGGCTGCATGGGCCGGTTCGTGTCTGAAGTGTGTGTATGTGCACATTCGTGCCTGCATGGGTTTGGGGATCCCTCGCTGAGTGATTCTAAAAATGTAAACAAAGAGTATTCTAAAGCCTGAGGCTTTGAATTGACATTAGTAATATTTTTATGTTGTTTTTCTGTTTTATTATAGACAGTGCTACTGATCCATCAGTAGATTACGTAATGTATGATCGCATGGTAGAGTTGATAATAATAACAACATGTACTTCAGAAGTGCTATACACTGTTCATATGCCTTTTGTTGTTCCTTTCTATTGAATCCTGGTCCTGTGACCTTCCTGTTATGCCCATATGGATATGCACAAGAGCTTGTCACTGTTTGAGCGTCACGTCTAGCTGGATTTCCACTGCTACCAGGTTCCACTGCCATAGTAATAGATGCGTGAACAAAGGCTTGGGATATTAACACCAAGCATTTGTCTTTGAGCATATCAAGCATTCAGTTCAATAGCCACCAGAAATAGCTATGCAAAACTAGAAATATTCTGATAAGTGCCAATACTGGCTCATCCACATCTCATCTTTCTCATTGTTTCTACAGGTCAGAGCCAATGAACATAACTCTATGCTATGGTCTGTACACGGGTTGCGCTGTATTTTCAAACTAATCACCGGACTCCGATTTTCTCCTTTTCTGGCAGTGAATATCCTTTTCTTGGCTATGTGTCTCTCTATCCCTGGCATCGCCAATTTTTGAACAAACCAGTACGTGTCCGCTGTTTGCCACATTTGACTCCAAGCACACTGCTCCTAATTATATCTGACGCTCAGGCAGCCTGCTAGTTGAAATAGGGTTTTACCAACATCAGCTTTGGTCAGTCAAATTGGCCTACATGGTCTACATCCCACCATCTCGCCTTTGTCGCCATGTCGATGTGGTATATGGACAGAAGAGTCCTATTCCCCACCTTACTTTTATATACAGATTAAATAATCCAAGTCTGCATCTTCATCACATGACACAGTATATCTTTCAATATCTTCAAGCTTCTTCAGCTGGCCTTGTCGTTGTTATTATTATCTATCTACTGCGCGAAGATTATATTATGTAATCTACTGATGCATCAGTAGCGCCATGCAGAACAAAATACAAAAACAATATAAAAATATTACTGATGAGAATTCAAGGCCTTGGGCCTTAGAATATACTTTGTTTATACTTTCAGAATCATTCAGCGATATATCCCTGAGACCACGCAAGCGTGAATGTGCACATACATGCGCTTTGGACACGAACAGGCTTCAATAGCCACCGATCGAGCCCCACATGGCTCTGAAACGCTTCCAAAGATATATATGGCAACATATCTACCATTTCCGACCACCCCTATCGTCACCGATCCCCAAACGAAGCTGATCGCTTCGATTTCATTTAATCAAGTGCCCAAGAGCTTCGAAATGAAGTTTCAGAATTTTCCCTTATGATTTTTCTTGTTCTTCGCTTGAATATATGTCTTAATTGCATGATATACAATATACATAGCATCCAGATTGGTTTCAGATATTTTAGACAGCTCCTAGTACATTTTTGTGCATTCCAACCCTCATGTAGACTGCAACCCCAGAATCGCTCCATCGCCCTTTTCTTTTTCTTGGAAACACAAAGGACAATTGTTAGCTAGGTTTTCCTATAAGTACGCTTGTAATTCCCGTCAAAATATAAGGCAGTATAACCTCCACAAGTCAGATATAGTCTCCATCTCTTTGCTTGATATCTCTACAATGCTTGCATTGTTAACGAAGCGTCACCAGCCGTTCGTCATCATTTCAAGTGATATATTGGACTCAACAGCTATCTCAAAACCGTTAAGTTTATGCTATCTACCTATCTACAAGTCCACGTCACTATATGCGAACATTAAGCGCTGACACTTTTCTCCTGCATCAGCACATCCCCCATGCTAGAATACAATTCTCGGTTAGATTATCTTGTAGGTGCTTAAAGCTCCCCAACAACAAATCTTGAAGAAAATCAAATAACAAAACAATAAAACACAAATAAAATAAACAAAAAAATTTCCATTCCATTTCTCATTAGTTGTCAATATTGGCTCCATCTAAGTCCAACAGCCACCTCAATAAAAATTCAGAATGAAATGTTTGGGTACCCAGACTCTGTGACTCTTCTGCAGCAGGTGTACTCTCCAGCTCTCCCAAACTCCTTCCCTCCCAAAGATATTCATTGAGGTCTATGCGCTCTGTGTGAGAGAAATGTTGCTCCTGAAGCTCGATGTCATCCAAAGAGGAGATCCCAGTGTTGAGAGTCTCAGAGACACTCCCATCTCCAAATTCATCCATGACGGCATTGTGGATCCGTTGTGTAGCCGCATGGAAGCTTCCTATGTGTTGGGGAGATGAGTGGGTGCCTCCGTTGGGATGTGCATGCTTCCCTAGGAGGTCCAAATGGATGCGACAGATGATGATAACAGACAGACTATATGCAGTATCAGTGAAGGACCTTAATGTTTGTGGTGTAAGTCTCTGACCTCTTCTGGATGGGACAAAGGACAGTAGCAATGGTAGGCTATTGGGAATAAGTAAATTCAGATTTCAAGAAATTGCTAACAAAGTATTCACTCATAAGACCTCTGATCATCATTTCATCAGCAAACCCTACAGAAGAGAACTGGTAATACCTTCTCAAGGATGGTGGTTGTCAGTGACATTGTGAGCACAAATCTTACCGAGTATTAGATATTGCTTTGAACAACAATCATGAAGCATATACCCATATCGCATGACACCTGGATTGTTATTAGCCAGTATAAACTATAAGAGTGGTATTGCTTAGTTTGTTTGGCCAGAACCTGAGTTAACGACTTTGACTCGACTGCCTGGAACTCTCCTAGCTGCCTCAGGGTTCCCAGGTGTTGAGATTAATTCCTAATCCCTGTGTATTGCTCGTTGTATGGGCGCTTATTACGTAAGCACCCGCGGCATTAATCCCTGGAGACGTTGGAATGCTCTCTTTAACAGAACTTTCACCATTTGTTCTCCAGATATGTGTAGTTACATGTTATTTCACAAATACATCTAACATAGCTTTCACCATCTGTTCTCCAGTGTCTGTGATCATCCTTAGCACAGTAGTTCTTAGGATTCACCTCCAACACCAGGGTGTTAGAAAGTGTGATTGTAACAACTAATGTGTCGAAAGTGATGACTTATAGACTTTCATTGAATCGCTCTGGAACTCACATGAGTGGTTTATTTATAGCGCAACAAGAGACGTCTCACCCCTGAAAACAATGTCAATAAACACATCATCAAGGAGGTTCATCATGACTTACAATACAAGGTTGTTCAGCACCGTATCAGTTAGGGTGCAACTATTATTGGTCGCAACATACTATGAATCACCAGAGACGTTAGAGTGAGGCAGTGAGAACAAACAATGAAATACCAGATTGCATGTGATAATCCCAATTAAGAGAAGACCGAGCACTACACTAACCGTTTTCTTGTAAGGGGATACAGCATCTGCACGGGCCATCAAAAGCCCTGGAACAGTAAGCACATGAGCATATCATTCGATAATGAGAGACATCATCACCTTGTATTCCTAAGAGTGAGAAAATACTTGTGATATCATTGAAGCGCACCCAGTTGTTGCATGCGCTATTTTGACATTAGACACTATGTCAAGCGACATGAAAAGCTTACTAGATGGCTATGTGAGCGCTGGTCATTCAATAACCTATAACCGCTCACCTTCAAAGATGAAAACCATGGAAATGGATATAACAAGACCAAAATAAAAGGGTACTGTGCCAGAAGGTATAGGACCCTTCCTAATTTGAATCTTCTGCCCCAGATATGTTTTATTTCAGGGTGAAGCGTCAAAAGAATATCATACACAAAGAGTGCTATTCAAAACAATGAGATGAAAAGGTTCTTTGCAAAATTACTCCTTGTCTCACCGAGCGCAGCAGTAAAGACATATTGAACAGCCACACTGTCCAGCTTGTAAGAGGCATTAACGTTGAACAGAGCTGGTTACCCACGAATCTGACACCTGCTGGATAAATGTTTCTAATAAGAAATGAAATGGAAATTTTTATTATATTTAATTTGTTTAATTTGCTTTGTTTTTGATCTTTTCTTCAAGTTTATTGAAGGCGGTCTTCAAGCACCTAAGAGATTGTTATTTTATTATTTTCCCTTTTCTCCCACCGCGCGGCTATGCATTACATAATCTACTGATGCATCAGTAGCGCCGCCTAGAAT
>QMFG01003258.1:0-23132 GCA_003314545.1 Ramaria sp. MG151
CGATCCACGAGATAGAATCCTTTCGGAATATCTATCTCTTCGGAACCATGCACTTCTTCGCAAACATCCCGAAAGCCCTTCGCTTTTTCTGTAGGGCTACCTTTCATTTTCGAACACTATTTTCCTCATGTGGAAACCTTTTTAAATGTTATTGCTAACAATACATTTGTTCATAACATTTAACTTTGATAATTGGATTCTGACAAAATGCTGACTGTGTGTAATCTTAACATTGGCTGCATTATTGATGACACAGAGACCATGGACATCCTCCTTATGAACCTCCACCCTTCCTATCACACCATTCACACTTCCATTCTCACTGCTAAGGCAGAACTGACTCTTGCTAATATCAAGTCAATTTTGACTGGTACATCTTCCTCTATTATTGCTATCAAATCCTAGCCCTCTGATCATGCCCTTGTTACTCAATCTGGACAAGGTGGAGGTCAGAAAGCTGTTAGTGGTCATGTTTCAAGTCCCTCATTTGGTCAAGGTTCCTGAGAAGAGAAATGTTATCATTGGTGTGATCCCACTAATGAAGGTCATTGTCATTGTTGTGGTCGATCAGGTCACATTGCTGCATGTTGCATTCATGACATTCCTCAACATGTCAAGGGTTGGGTTATGGAGGGTCCACCACATCAGGCACAGGTTCAGTTTGTCTCAGAAACTGCTGATATCATTCAGGAACCTCAAGTAGCATTCAATGCTTCATTCACCAGCCAGCCTTCATCTCCCATTCCTTCCCACACCCCTTCACCATTTGTTATGTATATCTGATTGTCAGATTTGGTGGGAGCTGTTTTATTCTATTTATTTGGTGGGAGCTTTTATTCTGTTTTGTGTCCCCATCAGGTGGGAGTGTTGGTTTACATTTGCATAGTACATTGTTGTGGATGGTTTAGTCATGTAGGCTCCACTTGTATCTATGTGGCTTGTTCTTGCTATACATCCACCATCAGTGTCCACGTCCGTGTATGTGTCTGTGCCTGAGACTTTTGTCACGATCACAATTTGGGCATTACATTCACATTGCCCTCGTCCCGAACAAATCCTTCCGAAGCATCTCGTCCGAAGTCCAAAGCAACATACCCACATTCCCATCAATGCTATTCAACAATTCTTTTATCTATCATTTTGACTCAAACACTCCATCTAGTGAAACAACCCTTGTGAAACAATCATTGGTCAGGTCCAATCATATTCTTTTTTTAGAAAAGAAGCACCCTGACTATCCCCATCACTATCCCCATCTTTCACCATGAAATTATGAATTGAGTTGTTTACATTCACTCAAAGCTTGCGATGACTTGTCATATCATCAGGCTTAACGATATGAATGTTCTAGACTCTCATACTTATTCTCCAAAAGATTTGGGCATGGCTCTCCCTACCCGAAGAGCCACACGATTCGGAAACATGTTTCAAGAGTCGTTATGGGTCCGTTAATATTCTTCTTCATTCACAATTTTCCTACCACCCTTGTTCTTTGTTTCCTATGGTCTTTAATTAGTATACATGTACCTTGGCCACTTTATAACCATCACGGACTCATTCCCATTCGCTCTTTCTTCCGAATGGTTCAGTATATAGCTAGCACATTCGCATGTACATTCCCTAGTTCAATTATCGTATGTCAACTTGATTTCCTACTCACACTTTCCAAACTCGCTCCCAACTCAACTTCACCAACAACTGTCTACTTTTTGAGTAAGCACTCTAATTCAACTTCTATTAGTTAAATCCACTTCAAGGAATGTAAGATCATTGGCTGTGATCGACATGAACTGCAAGGTTCATTCGATCCCCGAGATAGAATCCTTTCGGAATCTCTGTCTCTTCGGAACTAGGCACTTCATTCACAGACGTTCCAAAAGTCATTTGCTTTTACTGTAGGATTTCTATTTGCTTTCCAAAACCACTCTGTTACTATTAGGAATATTTCCGAACACTTTTACTAACCCAACATCTATTCACAACATCTATTGCTGTTATTTGGATTCTGACAACTTTCTGATCTCCACTTTTCTCTCTATAACATCCAACAGTAATGTGTGAGTGGATAGGAATAGCAGCATGTCTACTTAAGAATTCAGCAATGTTGGGCAGTGCAGTTTCTGTAAGAGCAACCCTTGTAGCACTGGCAGGTGTCTAGTAGAGAGGTAAATCCAAAGATATATATGTAAATAAGGAAAGATAGGAAATACAGGAAAGGATGCATCTCACTTAGTAGAAGAGGAAATATGAAGAGGAAAGTCTAAGGGCTCCTGCTACTAGTGAGACTTCTATATACTTATAAGAATTGTGAAATATAGTTGTTTTTGTTTTATTCCTAATCTTTTTATCTTCTGATAATAATTCTCCTCTGAATTGTTTTATTATTGATGGTGCTTGTTTGATTATCTAATCAGTAGAACTATAGTGATGCAGTGTGGCACTATAGAATCAATGCAGTCAGTGCCTAAAGCTGATGTATAATGGTATGTGAGCAGAGATAAAGAGATAATGCCAAAACTTGATGATTTTGGGATAACACTTGAGTTGAATAGGATCTTTGAAAAACAAGCAAATGTCCAAGAGTGATCCTTGATAAGTGCACTGATAGTTGAGCTATTAAATATCTTTGAGAGCACAGGGAGACTTTTGGAGATATACTGCTGTGAATTTTTATGTCTGAATTACAAGCATATTTAGGTAAATGAACTCCTATGATAGCTAATGGATGGTGAAGAATTTAGGGAGGTGGAACAATTCTGGGATATTTAGGAAGTAATGGGGGTGAGGCAGGTGAAACAGGTCTAACTAATTATATTCTATTGATTTCACTAGCTAGACTTGTATCCACAGGTGTCAGAACTACAGTAGAGACAGTCAACATATATTTAATGTGGAAAGAAAAAAAAGTAAATGGAATATATCCAAGTGGTGGGCATAGAAGTCCACAGTCAGCCTGATGCAGGCATAAGTTGTAGTTGGGTATTCATGTGTCAATAATATTGAATTCTTCCTATATTTTCTTTTTCTTCATTGTGTACAATTTATCAAATATGTTGTCTTATTGCAATGTAATTCCAAGACATACTCCCTAGGTATAGAACAAGCCACAACTATGTTTTCATATATCTTATGACTGGAGAGAGAGGTCACACAGTCTTAACATTTCAGAGTCTCAGGTTGGGCTCACTTGAATCCAAGGTTCAATAAACATGACCAAGTATAAGCTAGGTTGATTCTGATCTAGAACACACCTGTCACGATCACAATATGGACACCTTCTATATCATTGTCCTTTCGAACCAGTCTTTCCGAATGGATCTTCCGAATCCCGAATCACCCTTGCCTCAAGACTTCACACACATTTGATCTGGTAACCCAACCCAGTTCAGGAATCACTCCATGAAGTGTTTAGTGAAACAATCAATAACCAGGTCCGATCATAATCTTTTCTGGAAGAGAAGCACCCTGACTATCCCCGTCACTATCCCCATCTTTTCCAATGAACTCATTGATTGAGTTATTTCTATTGTGTGGAAGCTTGCGATGATATTCCATATCATCATACTCTATGATATGAATGTTCTAGGCCCTCAGGATCACCCTCCGAAGGATTTAGGGACAGTTAGTTCTACCCGAAGAGCCATGCGATTCGGAAACATGTTTCAAGAGTTATTGTTGGTCCGTTAATCTTTTTCTTCATTCACAATTTTCCTACCACCCTTGTTCTTTGTTTCCTATGGCCTTTAATTAGTATACATGTACCTTAGCTACTTTCCGACCATCACGGGCTCATTCCCATTCACTCTTCCTTCCAAATGGTTCAGTATATAGCTATCACATTCGCATGTATATTCCCTAGTTCAATTATTGTATGTCAACTTGATTATTCTACCCAAACTTGCCAACTCATCATAAAATCACCTTGAACAACAACCTCACATTTGAGTAAGCACTCCACTTCTACTTTTATTAGTTTAACCCACTTCAAATAATGTGATATCATTGGCTGTGATCGACATGGACTGCAAAGTTCATTCAATTTACGAGATAAAATCCTTTCGGAACCTCTATCTCTTCAGAACTATGCATTTTGTTCGCAAACATTCCGAAAGCCATTCGCTTTTACTGTAGGATCCTTATTCACTTTCAAAAACCATTCTATTATCATTAGGAACATTTCCGAACACATTTACTAACACAACATTCATCCACAACCTTTATCACTGTTATTCGGATTCTGACAACACCAAGTCTACATGGTGTTCCATCTTGAGCACATCAATAAACTCCTTATCTAGTTATGAATAGTGTCACATTCATATTTCCCTGTCTTTCATCTCTCCAGTTTCATCTCAAACCAGCTAGGTGATACATGTCTTTTCTGTATAAGTAGGAGGACAAAATGTAGTAAAGAAATTAGGAAAACACTACTACTTTCTCAATAGTATGTGTTGTCTGGACGTGTTGTTCAGAAATGTCTGACTGTGGGAGCACAAGTGTATATGTGTGTTGTGTTGCTGCATGTTTGTGGAGTGGCTGATATATGTGGAATTGATCATAGTGAGGTGTATGCACTTGTAGGTGCTTGCATTCACTTGGGAATAGGGCTGTTGTGTCAGAATTGAATTATAAGTGATAAGAGTTGTAGATGAATGTGTGGTTAGTTAAACAATCAGAGATGTTACTAGTAGTAATAGAATGATATTCAAAAATGAATAGAAGTCCTATAGTAAAGGTGATTGGCCTTTGGAGTGTTTGTGAAAGGATGCATAGTTCCAAAGAGATATATGTTCTGAAGGAATTCTATCTTGTGAGTTGAATGGAGTTCACAGTCCATGTTGACTATAGCCAATGATGTTACATTGTTTTGAAGTAGTTTTAAGTCAATGTGAATGAGGTTGGAGTACTCACTCAAAGGTGTAGTTGTCCAAAGACTTTTGTTCAAGGTAGTTTATGATGAGTTGACAGGTTTGAGCAAGACAAATAAGTAGACATATAATAATTCAACTAGGGAAAGGGCCTCCCTGTAGGGCATGTTACACATATCATCCAGTTGGTTAGGGGTGGAAGGGGATTATAACAGTGATAATTGGTGGTGAGGGTCAAGGGGTGTGCTGAGCGGGTTAGCATCCTGGAGATTGAATCTCTCAAGTATTTTATTGATATACATGCATTGTGAGAATGAAATTGTATGCATTTCATAATCCTGCTTCACCTCTATCCCCAATAGCCTGCTCAGGTCCCCAGGATCCTTGATGTTGAGGACTGTGCGCAGTTCATCCTTGAATGTGTGAATCACATCCTTTGAATTGCTGGCCATGGTAAGTGTCAGAATTCAATTATCAAGGATAAAAGTCATAGATGAATATAGTGTTGGTAATATTATTTGGAAATGTTTCTAATAGTGATATAAAGGTATTCGAAGGTGGATATAAATCCTACAGTAAAAGTGAGTGGCTTTTGGAAGGTTTGCAAACAAGTGCATAGTTCCAAAGAGATAGATATTCTGAAAGGATTCTATCTCATTGATCAAATGAACTTTGCAGTCCATGTCGATCACAGCCAATGGTCTCACATTCTTTTGAAGTGTGTTTTAAACTAATATAAGTAAAGTTGGAGTACTCACTTGAATGTGAAGTTGCTGTTCAAGGTAGAACAATCAAGTAGATGTACAATAATTGAACTAGGGAATATACATGTGAATGTGCTAGTTATATACTGAATGGTTTGGAAGGAAGAGTGAATGGGAAAGAGTCCATGAGGATTGGAAAGTAGCTAAGGTGCATGTATACTAATTAATGACCATAGGAATAAAAGAACAAGGGATGTAGGAAAATGGTGAATGAGAGAAAAGATTAATGGACCAACAATAGCTCTTGAAACATGTTTCCGAATCGCATGGCTCATCGGGTAGGGATAACCATGTGCAAATCCTTTGGAGGGTGATCCTGAGAGTCTAGAACATTCATATCATGGAGTCTAATGATATGGGATGTCATTGCACACTTCAACAGAATAGAAACAACTCAATCAATGAGTTCATTGGAAAAGATGGGGATAGTGATGGGGATAGTCAGGGTGCTTCTTTTCTAGAAAATATTATGATCAGACCTGACCAATGATTGTTTCACTAGACATTGATTCAGTACATGATGTTGCAAAACATGTTGTACCATTCTTTTCCTGACTACTTGAGGCCATAGATCACGTGGTTGAGGCAACAGACATGGTGCTCCTTCCCAGGAGCTTCATATCCTTTTGCTTGTTGCATGGTAGATAGTCTTGGTGATTGGGGCATTAAGGTTACTTTTCTGGTCCAACAAGAACTTGGTGACACAGGAAAGTTTGCAGTGTTGCCCAAAAATTGGTTCTCATGTGACAGTTTCATCTACAACTACTGAAACAGGTTCTTTGTGTCATGACCTAATCTATGGACTTGTTATCAATTTCCATCCTGTTCAGAATCATATCTTTGCAAACTTTGTTAAAATCAAATTCAATCACACCTCTTGCTGGACATCTATTGCCCAAACCCCACTACCAATGAGTTCAATGAATCACTCCATTGATGTTGAGTGATAAAATCAATAACCAGGTCTGATCATAATGTTTTCTTAAAAGAGGCTAATAAGAAAAGAGAATAGAATTTTTATTGTATTTATTTTATATTTTGTTTGAGATTTATTGAAGTTTTGAATGATTGCTTTTTAGGCACTTGTTTGATAATCTAAGCGGAGTTCTATTGAAATGTGGCAGATGCACTGATGAGGATGCAAAGTGTCAGCGCTTAAAGTTCGTGTACACTGACGTGAGCTTTGTAGATAGAGATAAAGCACAACCTTAACAGAATTGAGATAATTCTTGAGTCGTATAGATCACTTAAAATGAAAGTAAACGGCCAGTGATGATTTACTAACAGTGTAAGCATTGTAGAGATATCAAGCAAGAGATTCAGAATGTAGGAGACTTGTGGAGTTCTTACTGCCTTAGATTGTACCCAGAAATACAAGTGTATTTAAAGAAAAAGCTAGCTAGTATGAGTCCTTTGTAAATCAATGGGAAATAATAGGGTGATGGAGCGATTCTGGGGTTGCAATATACATGAGGGACAAAATGCACAAAAATGGAACTAATAGCTATCTCAAGCACTTGAAACTGATCTGTGTGCTATGAGAACTACAAATCATGTGTGCAACAATTTTATTCAGTTGAAAAGAACAAGAAAAAAGATTGGAAAACTTCTGAAACTTCATTTCAAAGCTTTGGGTGCTTGTTCCAAATCAAATGGAAGTGTTTGGCTTTGTTCAGGGATCAGTGATGATAGGGGTGGATTGAAATGGTAAATAGGTTGCATTATTGATGTTTGGAAGTGTTTTGGAATCACATGGAGGCTGATCACTGGCTATTTGAGCTCGTTCGTGTCCAAACACATATATGCATGTGTTTGTGCTCATGTGGGCTCGGGGATGCTTCACCAGTTGATTCTAAAAATGTAAACAGAGTATATTCTAAAGCTAAAAGCTTTGAATTGAAGTCAGTGATTTTTTTGTGGTTGTTATCTATTTTATTGTTTTCTAAAGCAGCTCTGCTGATCCTTTGAGTAGATTATGTAATGTAATGTTCGCAGGATAGAATAATAATAATAACAGAGGCACCCTGATTATCCCCATCTTTTCCAAGGAACTCAATGGCCAAACTGATTCTACTCTACCAAAGTCTACAATGACAGGTAATACCACCAGACTCAATGTGGTATATTTACCCTCAATGTGTAGGATCACTCTCTGAAGGATCAAAGGGATACTCTCAATGACCAAGGCCCATTTGATTTGAAAACTTGTTTCTGGGTGTATTTCTGGTTCACTAATTTTTTTCTTCATTCACAATTTTCCTCCCTCCCCTGTTCTTTCATCCCTATTACTTTCATTTAGCATACATGTACCTTACCTACTTTCTGAACCTCATGAACTCTTTCCCATTTGCTATTCCTTCTGAACCATTCAGTATATATATAGTACTCTTCCCTGTATGTTTCCCAGTTCAATTATTGTACATCTACCAGTTTGCTTTACATCAAACTTAATCTCTCATTGTGAACTCTTTTGACAAAACCTTTGGACAAATGATCCTTACGTGAGTACACAAACATCATTATAAACTCAATGCTACCATATGGACACTCAGAGGCAAGCCCTCTTGACATTCTCCTATATTTTATTCCCCCTCTTCAGTTTATCCACCAACTATTATTCCACATTTATTTCAACCCAGAGCAAGCTCCATAAACTCAGTCCCTTTTCTTCCCAGAACAATTTATGATCATTAGTTTTTCATATACAATCCCTAGCCTCATATTCCATGGCTATATTCTTTATCTCATGATATATTTCCAAGAAACATGTGCTCTAAACCCCTGAACTCTTATGTATTTCAGAAGGACATTATCTACATAGAATATCATCAAGTTTACAGTTCATTTTTGAGTTTTTGAATCCAATATTCCTTCAAGAGTGTTTATCACTCCGTGTCCAATTTTACTTGCTGTAGCTCTTAACAATATATTCGCGTCGTTTAACAGCAAGAAAGAGTGGAGGAGAGAGGAATGCTTACCAAGCATTGCCTTTCGACCTGAGAACAGACGCGATCGCGCGTAGTAGTCACGTGATGTGTTTTAGTGCACCCTACCCATCCCCACACGCCCAAGTCCAAAGTTCCCCCATCGTTCCGTGTCCACCGATGCATCCGACACCCTACACGGTAAGACTCCTATTCAATCGATGGATTCCTTACCCAGGTCACACGCAGAGCTGATGTCTATCCTCGTAGACGAGCTACACGATGTCGTGTTTGAAAGCCCCTCGCCTGGACAGTGTGTACCCCCTCGAGAAACACAGCGCCCTTCAGCTTGAAAAATCCATCGACGCATTGGTCAATGAATACTATCCTTTCACCTCCCCTTCAAAGACAAGCGGTCCAAACCTGCATCAACATCTGGATCCCGGCTCAACTTCCATATCCAAGCTAGACCCGTCAAACCAAAGGAAGAACTACCCGGTAATTAGAGAAATATTCAATGACATCGTTCAGCTCGCTAGAAAGTGCAGCCCCTTCCACTCCGGACTCACATTCATTGAATACGACAAGGGCACCACGGATCAAGACGATGGCCAAGGTGCATTGAAGCCAGACCTTGTCGCTGTCCACGGGGAGAATTCCCAGGGTAGATATTCGTGGAGCGACATTCATGTCGCAGTAGAGGTCAAGGGAGTATGGAGCACGGCGCTGAAGCAGGCAGTGACGTTTGGTCGGTCGATGCTAGAGCAGGATAAGCGGTGGTACAGCGTGGTGATCGTCTACAACCATGTAAAGCAGACGATTCGGTTCACTTTCTACAATCGTTGCGGGCTCTTTGTGACACCTGCCTTGTCGTTATGCACTCTCGATGGGTTCAATACCGTCGCTTGTGGGCTCGTTGGGATGGTGTGTAGTCCCCGGCATGAGGCAGGGATTGACGAGCACCATCTTGTTCTTTCTGGGGTCACTTACATTTATCTTCCCGCGTCGGAAGGCAGGGGACGGTGGTGGCGTGTGTTCGGTTTGCTTTGTCAACGAATCTGTGTGCGTGGGACAGCGACACAAGTGTACACTTGCGTTGCTGTTGGGAAGAGCAGTGAAGATGGGTTTGACCACAGTGTGGCTGAATTCACACAAGGAATTAGGAAGCTCAGCATTTTTCCTTCCCCCTGTTCTAGCCCCATGGATGGATTGACCGTCGAGGGCATCAGACAAGGGCCTGTTACACGATCTGGAACCGGATTGCTGCCTGTTTCGCTAGCCGAGACCAGCGCGCTACCGCCCTCCAACCCCTCGCGACCGTCGAAGTACACTAAAAGTTCGAAGAGGGTTGAAGGGCCTCCCCCACAGGCTTCCACTCAACCTGTTAGGTCGGAGGAGCCCGCTAATTCTGCACAAATCGCACAACTTAATGCGGCTATAAGTAGGGAATCACCTCTAGTCAGACAGAACACCACCTACCCAGGGCTCCCACCGGACAACATGGCTAGCTTGGTATTCAAAGAATCTTGGCCGTACCGGGAACGTGCGACGCTGGAAAGAGATATGTTTCTGGCGGTCCGAGGCAAACATGGGATCCCAGACGTGATCGGATCCGTCAACTTCCCTGACATCTTGGATCCTTTCACCAACTTGACGGACTATAAAGTTTGCGAAGACTTTTCAGTGGTGTACTCAAGTCCTATGGAGTCTTGTCCCGAGCCCGAGTGTCGTTCTCTGGTGCGCATGATATGCCCCACGCAAGGCAAGAGTCTCATGAGCATTGCCAACAAGCCGGAGATGCTTGTGAAAGCGATAATCGACTCAATGATAGGTTGGTTTCTATAGAATTTTAGGGTCGATGTTCTGATGGTAGATGCAGGCCATATGCAACTGTTTCTGGAAGGATATCTGCACCGGGACGTATCGATCGGGAATATTTTGGCTCGGGATGAAACTCAAGAGCGGACACAAGACTTGCAAGAGAGAAATTCCCCAGTTTTGAGGAAAGGGTGAGATATTTTGAGTTTGAGTTTTATCTGAGATTCATGTGACGCCATTAGGTTCGAGTTTCTTCAACCGTATCTCAAAGACTGTTTGGGATTTATTATTGATGGGGACTTGGCGATCAAATGGAAGGAGGCACGTGAGCCTGGAAACCATCGCTCTGTGGGCATATTTTTTGACAGTTTCCGGCGAACGGCATCTAACCTAGCATTCAGGGAACACTGCCGTTTATTTCTTATCGTGTTCTCAGTGCTTGGTCGATCAGTAAACAAACTTTCCAAACGGCCATTGATGATCTCGAATCGTTTGCGTGGGTTTTTCTGTGGGCGGCATTGCGCTCGTCGAAGGCGAAAACTCCCCAGGAAAAGAAGTGGCTGAAGGGTTTGGACAGTGATGATATTGACAACGTGGCTTGTCAGAAAGCAGCCATTCTCTATGAGAAATTGGACGTCGAGGATTTCTCTGATTCGGTCCAGCCATTACTCCCACTATGCAATAGCTGGTTTGCGCTAGCTAAACGAGGCCGGAATAAGGTGGATTCATTATTGAAAAACTGTCACAGTCTTCATGAAGAAGCCCGAGCCATCGAGCTCTTCTCGAAACTGGAACCGTTATGTTTCGAATATTACACGGAATACCTTGAGTCAGCTGTCAAGTTCCTCGATGCTTATAAGGAGGCTTAGCACAGCAATATCTGCAACCGTTGCCCGTCGAGTCTATGTATCTTATACTTCCACATCTCTCCACTACATCCGCCACTTTCACGTGCTCTTTCAATTTGAGAAAGGAGTCATTTTCTGGGAGGGGAGGCGGCATCATCAGATGGGGGTTCATTAGGTCAAGACGATGTATATATGTATGCTGATGGACGCGGAAGTTCTAGTGAACTTTGATGACGGGAGTCTATGCTAGTTGTAGAAAATGCTCAGAGCTTTATATATATATCTTATATCCTGAGGTACAAACATGGATGTCTGGAGTTGATGGAGATCTGATGAGGACAAGAGTTGGATGCTTGATAAAATAGTTGTGAGCCGTCCCAATCTTTCGTCGGGCGGTCGAATAATCTATGCGGAGATTTGGAGATAGATAAATTGAGATTATAACTCAAAGCTTAGGGGATACAAGTCGAGAAAAGACGAGGTGAGACAATTGACTTAAGGCTTGAAGCGAAGAACTTGCTATTTCGCTGCTACACTGCTTTCGGACGAACATACACTATCGGGAAAAACTGCTGCTGGAAGGTACTGGAATTTATGTGAGAAACACTGTTTGAAGGTCCATGTCTCTAATTGACGGCTCTTTAAGTAAGTATACTGGACAGAATACACAGATACTTATATTCAGCAGTGGTATCGTGTTAAATTAGCTATTGAGGCGTCTCAAAGCATTTAGTATATTTAATTAGCCTGACGAATCAGCCATGATCATGTATGGTACATATAGATTGTATGTGACACTTAAAAGGCCTCTTCCCATAGGAAGCACGGTATATATGATGCAGGAAGAAGTGAATGGGCTTGTTCAGCATATGTACGCATTCCACGTTCTGCAGTGCCATTTTGCGGTGGGGAGTCATGGATGGTGAGTTCACTAGTAGTTCACTTTTCATCTTGATGCTTGATGCACTCCTTAGTTAGGAATTCACCACCTTGATCACTATGCATGGTTTTGATGCAATTGCTGGTTTGTATTTCTATGTAAGCCTCATCTAGTATATAGGACTTGAATGTCTCACTCTTCTTCTTTTGGAGATAGTGCTTCATCTTTCTTGTCACATCATCAATGTGAGTGGCAGTATATGAGTTTCTGGTACCAATGCTGGCCCCCATAAGTCCCAGTGTACTCTTTTACCATATTTTGTAGCTCATGTGTGTGATTGTTTTGGGAATGGTAGTTGGGTAGCTTTGGACTTTGCACATGCTTCACAGAGCTTGGGTTTAGAGTCCATATCAATTTCTATACCAGTTATTTTCCCTATAGCATGCTTCACAGCTGCATGTGCAATATGACCTAGCTTACAGTGAGCCTGATTTATGTCCATTTTAACAGAGGCTAAGTTGGCATAGTCAACATCTATAGTGTGATTGTGACTAGTAAGGCAATAGAGACCATTGGTTCTAGGAATTGTTGCCATGGTCTTGCCAGCAGGGTTTTATTGACCTGTGATTTTATCCCGCTGCTACTTTCTTTGCTTTTCTTTGCTTTTCTTTGCTTTTCTTTCTCTTGTCTCACTCCATAGGCACCTAAATAAGTGCTTATGTAAGCATAAAAGTGGCAGTTGGGACTTGCCTTTGACTAATTTATTGACAAGTCCCAAGATTATTTGTTATGTGACATTGTTAAGTGTCTGTTATAGACTTTCCTCTACCAACAGGTTTTTGATAGTACAGATGTTGTTGGTAAAAATGACTGAGCAGTTGGCACAATCCAGTTTACTTACAGATATCAAGGTGAACACCATATGAGGTGCATGAACTGTTTCCATCAATACAGCAGATGTTATGGCAGTCCCATTCAGGAGTTCAATACGAACATCACTGATCCCTAGGGCTTTGAGCATGTGGCTATCAGCTGCCATTATATCACAACTAGTGACTTTACAATAATTGATGAATTTGGCATAGTCTGTATGCACTGGTGCAGGGGCAATCTATCAGTGCTTAATGTTTGCATGCAGTTGCATGAACAGTTGTAGATAGAGATAACAAAGGAACTTAGCAGTTTTGAGATAACAATTGATCTCAATAGGATCCTTTAATCAAGAGTGAATGTCCAGTAGTGATTTACTATCAGAGAGACAATAGTAGAGATATCAAGTAATCACAGAGAGAACAATAACCAGACTGTGGAGATTTTATGACCTTGTATTTTAATGAGAAATACAAGCCTATTTAACTGAAACTGTAGCTAAGGAAAATGTCTTGTGGATAGAACAGAAATTGGGGGATCAGAAGAGGTCTGGGGTGCTAAACTACAATGACTCACAAAACTGAGTCAATATTTGGTGCTTTTGGACTATTCATTGAATAGCTTTGAATGTAAAACATATATGAAAAAAGAGCTGGTGCATCAAAGAATGAATCTGATCAGGTCTATGCAACCATTGAAAAATTATATAATTCCAATCAGGGGTGATGAAGATATGGGCAATTCAAATCAAGGGCCCATTGACTCAGTTTTGTGAGATGGTATCAGAACAATGAGAATCTGATGCTCCATCTATTATATACCATGCAACCCTTGATAGATGGTTACTATGGTAACCTCATCTTTCATGAGAACTCAAATTAAGGTATTTAATTCCCTCCAACATGTCCAGAACTTCACTACACTCCAATGCACCCCACTTCCTCTGCTCAAAAAGTAAACATCCTCTCCTTGGTCTCTCATGGTCATTCCACTTGCACTATTGTCTCAGGACTTGGGCTCAGCCAGTCCACAATATCCAGGACTCTCAGAATTCTCCATCCCAACCAGCCCTGCTCCTCTGGAGGTCATCCCCCCAAGCTTTCCTCTAAAGATCAACATGCTATTTTATCACAAATTGCTACTAGCAGAGCTGCCAATGCTACTCAGGTCACCAAACACATCAATACAATTATCCCCCACCCAGTCTCCTCAGAAACAGTCAGAAGAGTTCTCAGGAAACATTCATTCAAGGCTGTGGTAAAGAAGAAAAAGCCCTTCCTCAGTGCAAGGCATAGACAGCTGAGGTTGGCCTTTGCTTTGAAGCACAGAAAGTGGTCTGTAGAGGACTGGAAGAGGGTCATTTGGTCAGATGAGACCAAAATCAACAGGTTTGGGTCAGATGGGAGGCAGTGGGTCTGGAAACAGAAGGGGGAGGGGATGATTGAGAGAGGGGTGCAGGGGACAGTCAAGTTTGGAGGGGGAAACATTATGGTATGGGGGTGTATGGGATGGAATGGTGTTGGCCAGCTTGCAGAGATTGAGGGGAAGATGGATGCTGATCAGTTTGTGTCCATTTTGGAGGACCACCTGCTGCCCAGCCGGGAGGAAAGTGGAATTCCTGAGGAATAGGTAATTTTTCAACAGGACAATGACCCAAAGCACAAGTTAAAAAAGGCCAAGAGCTGGATGGAAAACAACAATATCACTCTCCTTGACTGGCCTGCACAGTCTCCAGACCTGAATCCTATTGAGCACCTCTGGAATCATGCAAAAAACAGGCTTAAGGAGTATCCAACACCACCCAAGGGAGTTTGGCAAATTTGGGAGAGAGTAGAGGAGGTATGGAATAACATACCACTAGAGGTGTGTCAGAAATTGATAGAGAGTATGCCTAGAAGACTTGAGGCAGTAATTAAGGCTAAGAGGGGCAATACCAAGTACTAGAATTGCAACTTACTATTTCTCTGATACCCTCTCACAAAACTGAGTCAATGGGCCCTTGATTTGAATTATATAATTTTTTAATGGTTGCATAGCCCAGATCAGATTCTTTGATGCACCAGCACTTTTTTCATATATGTTTTACATTCAAAGCTATTCAATGAATAGTCCAAAAGCACCAAACATTGACTCAGTTTTGTGAGTCACTGTACTTCAGGTGATTGTTTAGCTACTAAAATTCTAATTACTTGTTGTTTCAGCTTGAAACCAATGCTGAAAAATTCATGGAACTACAACTAAATTATTCAGCATATTTTCAAATAGAATAAACAAGAAAGAAGGGAGAAATCCTTCTAAAACTCCTTGCACACATATGGGCACTTGTCCAAGATGAAATCAAAGCTTTGGAAGCTTTGGGTGTGGATCAGTGCCAATATGGTAGAGTAGGAATTGAGATAATGTTTCCTATCTTGTTGTAATTGGTGTTTCATGTGCATGAGTGCAACAATCGGCCATGTAACTTGTGTGAATTTGCAAGGGAAATATCTGCATGCATTTGCAAGCCTTTGGGTTTGTGACTGATCCTCTGGTTAGTTCTAAAAATAAACAGAAAAATTCCTGAGGCATATTAGCCTTGGATTGCAACCAAGATAAATTGTAGATGTTTTTGTGCTTTTCTTTTATTCTGTTTGAGCCCATCTCCCTGATGCGATCAGGTGATTATGTACTCTTTTGAATAATAAAATAACATACATGACCCTTTTTCAAGCAGCTGGTGCATTCCTTGTTAGAATTGGACTTGGCAGCTCTTTTTTCCTTATCACTGCTTGACTTCTTATCCTTCTTTGTGTGAGCAAGGAGCACAGATTCCACAACCTTTGGTCATTCATTATCAATGACACCATGATTAGCTTCATCAGTGATGAAATTGATCAAGTCTGTTAGTGACATCTTGGGATGCATTGCAGTCCCCTGGGTTGCACCAATTCATTCTCCTGCTGTGATGGTTTGAATGGCAGGTCAGTAGGTGGTGGTAAATATGACATTATAAGCATCAAAAAGTGTATATCTGATAATGTAGATCCCATTTTCATCAGGCTATCATGTCTTTTTATCATTAGCTTTAAATGCTGCTTGATTTCAGTGAGATGAACATAAGGGTCATTGGAGTTGGTCTTCTGCATCAACAAGGTAAAGTGTACTCTTGGTAGTAGCATCATGCTTAACATTTTCCCACATTTCCTTTGCTGTTTTCAATATGACATGTTGTGTCAGATATTTGTGCTCATCATAGTCATTGATCCTCATTTCCCTGGCCTCAATTTCATCATCAGAAGCTGCACTGTCTGATAGAACAGGAATATTGTTGACCAGCTGATATGACTTAGGAGTGATAGCCTTTCCTTCAATGTGTGTCCATAGGCCTTGTGCACCTAAGGCTCTCTGTATTTGAGGCTCATAATTGGACCAGTTACTTCCATCATCATGGAGTTTAGGGATGGAGAGCATGGCTGAATCAGAGTTGAACAGAATGGAAAGACGTGACATTGTGTAAGTAGATTAATGTAGGCTGGGGCCCATAACCTGCAGAAAAGGGTATGTGCAACTAAATGGACTGCCTCAGCTTCTGGAATGAAGATAGGATGTGTCACAGTGTTAAAAATGCTTGATAAGTAATGAGTGGTGTTTAAACTATGATACCATGAATGAAAAAACAAGTCGAACCAATATAGCTACACTTGGATTTCCTCAACACAAACATCAACAGGAGTTTAGGAGTTTCCAGCTCTGAGTGCTATCTCCAAATAATAAATGAATACAAACTCTGAGCATAACTGCAGATAATGGTTTTCTGAATATTCTGAGCTTTCTGGGAATGTGTTCAGAATGTGTCTGGAATGAGAGTTTGATGCTATAATTCAGGCATAGTCATTGATCATTTGGATTTATTTTTACTGTTCAAAGATGGCCTTGTTTAAAATATCCTGATATCCATAATACAACTTGAGGATTTAATACCTGTAAGCTACTTAACTTGGGGAATCGTTGACTCATTGACACCACTGAAACATCCAGAAAAGTCTTTCTATATGTGGGTGTATTTGGTATTCCAGGAGATATTTGTGATTTAAGCCAGTAGCCTTTGAATTGTGTTCCGATTAGTGAGAATTTGTAAAAATATAGAGAGATAATTATGATTATACTCAAGCTGGGTATGATGTTCTAGTCGCAAACCAAAATATACCTTAAAATATTTGTCGACAATCCTCCAATTAACTCTTGGGGTGGCAGGGCGCGGAAAGCAGGACACTGGTGTGCGGTTCCGCTCAGGGCGAGTTTCGGGGAACTCAAACGATACACATGTCCTTGGAGCCAGCCTAGAAAATTGGTTTGACTAAAAGGCTCGGGTCGCCGCCGAATTCGGCCGTTTTTCTTTTGGTAAAAACACTGGCAGACTGGCAGAATTATTCTTCCTCCCCCCCCAAAAAAAAAGATTGGGCGGCTGATATTCAGTGTTCCGACATAAGCTGAGATTTCGGCGGCCTGGGGAGCACAAGACCGACCCAGTTAACCTGGCTTTGACTAAGACGCGGCCGTGGCCGGCCGAATCCGCCCGTTTCTTTGTAAACACTGGCAGAATTAATTTCCCTCCAGGTCGGGCGGCTGATGTGCAGTGGATGACTAATTAAGGATGACAGGTGAGTATTTTTATTTTAGAAAAAAAACAAAATCGTATATGCGTTACGCATGACGGATGCATATTTTGTGAAATGTATTTCCCATGTCTCCCCCTCGACAAATGATTGATACTCACGCGATTCGGCTTGCGAACTCTTTAGATACCTTTTTGCATGATTGTCAAAGGTGAACGTCGCGCTCGTCGCGCTCTTGTTCAAGGGAACTAAACACATAGCCGTATAAAAATTTTAGGCACTATTCCGAGTCTTAAAACGAGACGGATCAGGTATGAGTGGGGCGCCCAACGCCCGAATTTTTTACCTTTCACTTTCTTTGTCCCTTTGTCTCTTTTTTTGTGGTCATTTTATTTAATTTTTAATTTTTAATTTTTTTCCGACTTTAACTAGTCTGAACTTCCTGGACATCAATTCTGTGTCGGTGGCACATACCCTGCTTATTCCGAAACGAGGGCGTTTTTGTATTTGTATCTTGTTCGATGAGAACCGTCGCTGATCTCCCGGATGCGTATCTGAGCGGTATTGGACCTGTGCTAAAGAGAGTGGCATTCGCGACTGGTGCTGAGCAATACAGCATTTTACAGGTTAGTTTCTGATTATCCTTGTTTCTAGCTAATTTCACTAATGCTGACTGATCTTAATTTTAATTCTAATAGAACAATCGCAACCTGGAATATCAAGCGACCCGCTCGCGATCATGAATTTATTCCTGGTAATGCAGGTAAGTAAAGATCGAAAGACAGGTTTCCCAAAGAGATAATGTGCCCGTGGACTTACTTGATCAGGTGAGGATAGATACGGTAGAACTTTTGAAGAAAGTCGTATCCATCGACAGCTGCCGCACGACTATTATTGACCATGGCACCATACGAGCAAACCACTCCAATCGGCTGGAAAACAAAATGCAGAGTCATGACTTCAAATCATAGGTGCCATCGTTTCTAGGTACGGACATGATCGAGAGCGAGTAAATGGAGTTTTCGGACCAGGCGGTTGAGTTTGGGACAGTGCCGTTGGCGGTGATGATGCAGTGTGGTCGTCATCTGTGGTTATCCAGAAAATATGACATGGTATATTATTGACCCCCTTTTCGAGTCTAGTGGTTGCGTGTGTTAGTGTTGCTTTTCAATCACTCCTAAGGGGTTCGGGTCTTCCATTTGGCCTTCTCTGTTACAATGTTCTCGAGTCCAAAATTACCCGAGGAGGAGATTCCAAAACATGCTGTAGGATATACGACGATGCGCCAATATCTCTAAATGAGCAGTTCAGACTCCTAGCCGACCAGCTAATCCCCCATTCAACCCTAAACATGTGTACAGCTGGAGAAATGCACCTACGTGCCAACGGGGGAAGCCTGGCATGCCGCACACGCAGAGACCAGAATAAACAACTGTGCTGCACTGGCATCCGTTGGAAGCTAAAGGGTTCGTCGGACTTAGTACGTTTCATCACCAGGAAGAGGTAAGACCGCCGAATCTATACCATGGGCTGAGTGTGTTGTAACATCTTTAGGTAAGTGCTTCAGAAGTTACTGCCAGCGTTGCTTGTGGCAAGGAGAGAAGAAGCGACCGCAACCAATGTTTGCTTACCTTATAATCTACCCAAATATGTTTCACTCATCGAAGCAAGGACTCTGCTGCTCCTGATTAAACGTCTACGACGATTTTCGGTTTGAACACAGTTTCCGCGTTCGAAAAATGTAAGTGTCTCACCCAAAATGCTGTAATACACGTAGCGTTGGTTGTCCGTAGGTGTCCGACATCTCAACGTAAGCATCAAAACTCTTCTTAGAGTCAACGGAGACACACACTGCGGCGTCGACCTGTCGACTCAACCCGACACCAATGAAGCCAAATTCGATTACTCATGTCAAACCTCGCATGGCGAGCTGGACGAAATCAGCGAGATGTCTGAAATGCTTAAGATGCGTGCACCAGTAGGGCCTGGAAAAGGAGGGAGGGGATGGGAAAAGAGAGAAAAAATCATGAATGTCGATCAAGTTAATGGTTATGTTACAGCGGACGCGTTCTTCTGTTCTTGAGCGCTGTCAGCGACCACATTGATCCCAACGACTGCGGACCACAACATCATGAACATCTTGCGAAGCAGATGAAAAGCTGGTGACCTACCTTACGAACGTGTTGGCGTAGGACCTTTGGACCAGATATTACACATGGCTACCAACAAGCATTCAGATGTCGGATCCAGGATTATAGAAGATATTTATGCAGAACAGAGTGGCGGAATCTGCCACAATAGGGTCAGCGAGAGATCTCCTGACAATCTGGCAGACTCCCTATGTTGCCACCAACATTTGGGAGGGACTGAAGGGCCGCTCAGTAAAGAATTTGTCTTCCTGAAGATAGTGCTGCCCTCTTCCTAGTGGAAATTATATGAATGATTAACCCATCGTCATTTTGTTCTCCTTTGTCTTCTCTTTGGCCACCTGTTCGACGCCCTTACAGCGACAAACAAGACGTCCGTATCAATTGATATGGCACCTATTTCGGTACCATGTTCTGCAGGGGATAGCTTGTGAGCGCTGCTTCCCGCCACATGGGTCGTCCCAATCTGTGGATTCGAAGAGGACGGCCCTGTGTCATCATCGGTTAAGTGTGGAAGGAGTGGCGACAGGATCCAGACCAAGGGTAGACGGTAGACAAGGGGGGCGAGGCTCTCGAGCGGGGGAGTTCTTCCATTGAGATTCAGTAAAGATTCTGTGTGGTCCTCAAAGTATTGTCACCGTCCTGATGGAAACTATAAATGGTTCTCCCATCGCCATTTTTTTCTCTTCGTTGTCCCCTTCTTCGGCGGTCTTTTCGAACCCTTCTCAGCGCACTCGGCCCCTCCCTCTACAAAATGGTTGAATGGTGGAAAAATATCTTCGTGTCAACTCGATTTCGCACGAGGGTCCCATCCATACGGAAAGAACCACGTATACACATTAGATACTCGTGTTTGTGGTGGACAGCAAGATACATGAATGGTCTTGTGCATTAATCTGTTGCGCCGCGGGATGTAATCCAAAACTCTGTCCAGAGATTGGGTGCTGATAGTCCAGTAGACAGATATCATGTCTATAATTAACCAAAGTCACGTTCAGTTGTTTGGGATAGACTCCCCGTTGCTGTCTCTAGCAGAGGATGCCTTCTGTTCCCTTCAGGGACCAGGAGCGTTGAAGGGCCCGTCAAACTCGTCCCAGGCTTTGAGAGGCTCCATTTATGACGCAAAAAGTATCGTTCTCATTTTGTGTAGTCAGAAATGGTTTGTTTGAATACTATAAGATTTTAGGGTGTGCTTCACGGTGCTTACGGTGCGGAATAACCAAATAAGCCAGGAAAAACTAATATTTCTCTTTTAAAACAATGCTATAATTGAAGTCAGAAGCCTCGTATACCGAATTCTCTCCTTGGACGAGGATAAGAACTGGACGAGGTACATGCCCACTAGGGTCGTATTGACACCATTGTTTGCGATCCTTCAATTTCAAAAACCACATCCAAGTACTACGGCTGAGGATATTTAGAGAGGTACAGGGCAACGATCGTATGCAAGACATCCAGAAGAGGGAAGGTGTGACTTGAGTGCCAATGATGCTACCATTTGCCATTGTTCCCAGACCAATTGAAATTATGTGGGAAGTTTGGGACCAGATACTACGCGTGGCTACCACAAGTATCTCCAAGTCGAGTTTACATATAGAAACGAGAGTGGCGAAATCTGTGGCGATAGGGTCAGTGAGAGATCTCGAAACGATCCGGCAGAGACTCACCATGTCACCGACGTTTGTGAGACTGGATTCAGTAAAGAGTCTCCACGAACTTCAAAATAGTTCCGTCCTGATCTTGACGGAAAATATAAGTGCTGTTTTCCCACCGCCATCGCCCTCTCTTCGCCGTCCCTCGTCTCCGCGTCCTCTCCTTTGCCGTCCCTTTCTTACCCTTTGCCTCCTTTGCTTTCACCTCCTTTGCCTTCCCCCCTTTCACCTTTGCCTTTGCCTCCTTCCGCGTCCCCTTCTTAACCGTCTCCTTCTTCGGCCCTCTTTTTGACGCCTTCACAGGGACAAACAATTCATCTGTTCTTGTTGATGTGGCACTGATCTGGGGTACCACATCCTTCATGGGATGGTGTGTTTTTGTCATTTTGTGTGAGGGCTGCTGCCCCCACATTTGGGTCACTCCACTTTGGGGGTTCAGAGGGGGCGCTAGCTCTTGAGCCAGGTGTTGACAGAGCGGTGGTGGGATGAACTTGGCCAGGCATGGCTGGTAGTCGAGGAGGCCAAGGCTCCTCAGCCTTGGGAGGTCTTCCATAGGGATCTACGGCAATAAACCAGTATCAGCACAGATTGCATGATGGAGACACAGCAAGTCAAAACAGGAGCAAGTGAAGCAAAGACAGATGGTAGGGCTCAAGCCTGTGAATGGATGGACAGGAGGGAGGGCATACTCACATAGAGTTCAAGGTGGGGGGGGGGGGGGGTTGAGCTGCGAAGATAAGTCCATGGTGTGCTTTTATCCATACACGTTAACCCTGCTGATGCAGTGCTTATCAAAGAAGATGGCTAAATTGAGTTGAATGTGGGTAATTGTGTGAAAAGAAGTGTGCAACAATGGAGCTTCACAGCTGTGGAACAATGGAACCTCTGGTTTTTGGAACAATGCCTTTGATAAGATTGCCAGTGCCAACATTCGTCCTCGAGAAAAGCTATTGTGCTAAGGGACCGCATGGGTATTGAAAAGTAAATGTTTCAAAGGTATTGTTCTACATAAAGAACCATATACATATGTGGCGGACTGCAAGCTATAAATTTACTCTTCCTCCATTTCCTGCACATTAGTCTGCTTTGTCCCAAAATATGTAAAAAGAGTTAACCGCACTCACATACAATTGTTTGGAATGCTCCCAGTAGAACACTCAACTTGGAGATACTTGTCGGTAGCCACGCGTAGCATCTGGTCCCAAACTCCCATAGAATTTCAATTGGTCTGGGAACAATGGCAAATGGTAGCATCATTGGCGCCCAAGTCACACCTTCCCTCTTCTGGATGTCTTGCATACGATCCGTTGCCCTGTACCTCTCTAAATAAGCCGCAGTACTTGGGTGTGGTTTTTGGAATTGAAGTGGATCGCAAACAATGATGTCAATAAGACCCTAGTGCGCATCCGCACTGTAAGCACCGTAAAGCACACCCTAAAATCTTATAGTATTCAAACAAACCATTTCTGACTACACAAAATGAGAACGATACTTTTTATGACATAGATGGAGCCTCTCCAAGCCTGGGACGAGTCTGACGGGCCCTTCAACGATCCTGGTCCCCGAAGTGTTGGTTTATGTTTGCGTAGTACGTTGTTGTGGACGCTTTGGTCATGTAGGCTCCACTTGTATCTACGTGGCTTGTTTCTTGCTATACATCCGCCGTCAGTGTCTGTGTCCGTGTACGTGTCTGTGTTTCAGACTTTCTGAGTCTCCACTCTTTCTCTATAACATCCAACAGGTTATGGGCCCCGGCCTAGCCTAAA
>QMFG01003260.1:10262-23952 GCA_003314545.1 Ramaria sp. MG151
GGGCAGTCGTCTGGTTCACGGAGCACCAACTACGGAACCATACAGTGCTTTGACCAGAGATACTATTAACATGTGGCTTTCCAGGACAAGACGAGATCTTTTCCCGTCTTTCGGTCGTCTGGCACGGAACCATACACCAAGCCAAACACCACAGTGCTTTCTCTTTTGCTTCGTTCTTCCTCGGTGAATCCTCATCTCCTGCCTTCTCCCCCTGAGATGGCACCGGAGATACACCAACCTCCGCACCCCAACATATTAAAGTGGGGTTTTCCAGTGGTATTCTACAAAGTCCGAATTCTGCGGACATTGACACTGCCCTCCCCCTTTTGCGGCTCTGTTCAGCGCAGTTATTGGTGGGAAATGAAGAAAGAAAAAGAAAAACAATGATGTGGTTTATTTCCGATATGTCATGTGTGTGTTTTATTCTATGAGCGCAACGAGATTTGCTGTGCTCACAGCTTCGGGGCCTCCCGGCTGACTCGACAACAGGCTTGCCATGGGGGTGTTTTTGGCTTTTCACCATCAAAGGGGTGGGCGAAGGCAATCCCCCTTGTGTCAATTTTGACGATCGTTCGCTCGCTTTTTGGTTCGTGTTGGCCGTCCCCCCACACAACACCACCACTTTGATGCGCACAGGCAGGCACGATCCAACTAATTATGCTTTGCAATTAGATGGAAACGCCAAGGTTTTATTTTATTTTTCTGTTTGAGGAAACAGCCGAACGATCCAGATCTCATTTTGCTGTGGAATATTTTTAGATGCCAAGGCGTAGCAGCCCCAGAGTTTTCTTTGTGCTTTTGGTGTCCCATGTGGAGTCGAAACGTATACTACGCTACTGAGTTGTTTTCTCATCATCTAGGATCTCTAGGCGAAGGCGTCTAAGACAAGTGTCCTCCGTCAACAAGGGATCTGTGCGCCGATTATAGTAGCTCCATTATTTGTGGACCCTTTCACCTTTTCACGATTGTCTGGTGGCCACGTAGCAGATCCGCCTGCGGACAGATGCCTGCCTTGGTCCCTGGAAACGAAAGAAAAACTCTACTCTACCACGCGCCTCCAACGACCCTGCGGGCAGTGTATCCCCCGCTTAGTCGCCCAGCACGAGAGAACCCGACTCAAATACGCTACCCCTTCCCTTCACGTTTCATGTCTGCGGTAGCCGCGGCTCCGAATAGGAGAATGTGTAGTGCCCACGCCGCGCCTGCTGGAAGGGGGGGGGGCGTCTGTCAGAGGAGAGGAGAGAGAGGCTAACCAAAGCTTTAGCCCCCTTCTTTCCGCCACCTGAGAACCCCTACCTCACGTTCACTGGTCTCTCGAGAATCACGGATCTAGCAACTCCCCTGCTCGTGTATAACGAGAGACTCGTGAATGCCCTCTTCCCCGATCGTTGGCTCAGGGGGGCTTTATCCAGAATAGGTCGTGCTTTCAATATTTCCAGCACTGGTCTTTCCCCCTCACCCACCCCGCGCGGGGAGATTTCCCATGTGTGGAGAAAGATGAAAAGAAATGACCAAACAGGGGGCCATTTCTGTGTATCACAATCAAACAATCAAGTCCCCCGTCATGATGTCAAGCTTTTTGACATGCGCTCTCCGTGGGCCGGGGGTGTTACCTTTTCGGGTCCCATCTCCGGCCTTTGAGACGCACCGTGTTCTTAACGTGTCCCTAGCGTGTGCAGGGGAGGTGGCCCCTGGTGGACCAATCCCAAACTCTAAACTCGCAGGGGAAGGGGGGGAGCGTGGCGCGGTGTCATACAATCTTCAACATTGGGTTGACTAGTTTCAGCGTTGCCAGCCCCCTCCTCCCAAGTTTTGCTGTGTCTTAGTGTGAGGAAAACGTTCGAACAGGTGCGTTGCCCGCCACATCGAGACATCCTTATGCCTATCTTGGGGGAAAAAGCCAATCACTTTTCTGATACAAGAATTTTATTTTCTTTGCTATTTTTTTTTTTTTCCAGTGAAAGCGACTGATAATCATTGATAGGGAGATACTATCAAGTCCTCGAGAGGAGACGGAAATACCTCAAATGTTCACAAAAGGAAATAAAATAAAATCAAAATCATACTGATCCCCCGCTGAAAATGGCGATGCCGGGCCCATAGGTGGTACTGCAAAATGGCCCTTGTGGATTCCCAACTATGCTATATTGCTGTGGGGCTCGGCTTGAGGTCGTGTAGAGGAAGATAATGGTTGACGTTACCCCTACTCTGTTTGGTGAGTTTTCTTTTCTTTTCTTTTGGCCAAGGGGTTGTCGCTACGGGGGGGCTTGGTTATTCCTCTGGAGACTGTTGGTACTGTAACTGCTGCCGCCTGGTACTGCACTACTGCCTGTTATCTTAACCTGTTACTGTGCGGTCCGGAGGCAGCGGCGGCCCAAATGGACTCTTCTGACTAAAGACGAGTGTTCATTTATCTGGACACGACCCATGGCGTGGCCAAGGCCACACCAGAAGGCTCACGGTAAGGATGTTACCGTTGGGCCCTTTCTGACTAAAAGATAAGGTCATTTTCATCAGGACATGGACACATTATCCGGATACAAAGCTTGGGAGTCAAGTTTTTTGTTTCGGATCTACTTTGTAACACAAGACAAGTGTGCATATACAAGTAACCGGTTTGTCGTTAATGACATCAATATGACACCTATCTCCTGTTCGGTTGTGCGGGAAATCAAAAAACACAAAGTTGCTGATCAAGCATGCTAAACATCTGAACGCGAGGCGTGAAGTTTTCGTTTGTCTATAAGAAATTGAAGTAAGAGATTAACGTCCGTTAATTCCAGGCCATCACAGATCAAACAAAAGGCAGAATCCAACCGCCCGCCATAACCCCACTTTTATACCAGAAATTTGATGCAGAGCCTTACTGCCCAGCTTATAGTATATATCCCCCCCGGTCTTTATTAGTCAACAGCATCTTGGTTTGTAAAAACTGCTTTACGGAATAAAGATAGACCTTTGGAGCGTAACATGTCGAAGATATGGAAGCTATGAAGCCCTATCCTAAGTTATCCCACCGATTTTCGAGAACCGATTAATTTGCCACTCGCAAAGTTATGATCAAAGGGAGCCCTTTTCATCCAAGCAGTATCTTCAACGAACAGCGCCACCAAGAACATCTCTGTTAGACATTGTGATATCTGGAATCTGTGAGTTGTACAAGCGCACGTCCCGGACGACACAATGTCCAACGTAAAGATCGACATCAAGGCTAGAGTTTCAAAGATGTGGAAACGACAGCTGATGAATTGTTCCTTGGCACCAATCCCACCACGCTAGCTCTTGATAGTTTGGCATCAAGAGGCTTGAAAAACAGATCGTAAAAATGTGGAGTTTGGAAAGGCGCGCAAGTCGTGCAGAAACCAACACCAGTGGTCCGAGGATAAAGAAATATGAGCCACATAGACCGTCTTGTAACACCCTTACTGAAATGAAGTATAAAAAATACTTGCTTTCAGGGTACATAGTCCTCGCACTTCTAGAGGTCAGGATAGAGCTAAGAAGTGGCATCAAACACAACACCCGTCGAAACGAAGTCACTCGACGCCAACGCCTTCGACTTGAAAGGGTAAGAAGATGCATTATATACCAGTAACCACGCAACCTGGTACCCCCGTGTCTGAATCTAAGCATATACATAATGAACATTTGAGTCGTGATGCGAACATCGCGAATTAATCAAATAACAGGACTGCATTGGTAACACAAGTTAGGCATAAAAATATACAAGCCGAAGTGTCTTACGATATCTCCTTTTTTGGGGTAACTTTGATGGACGCATGGTTTTTAACGCCCTCGATACGATGGTAGGCGTTTAGGTTCTTATGCAAAGTAATTTGGAAAGCTGCAGAACCGCCTTGGCTGGATAGGCCAATAACATTAAGAGTGTGGGAAGGGAGTAGTAGATGATATTACGTACCGCGCAACAATCGTAGAATATGCCAAAAAGTATACCCAGATCCTATACCACCGTTCCCCGTACTTGGCGATAACTTTGTCCTTGTTAGAAAGCCAATTTTTGTACCACCGATAGATAGTCGCCGAGTAGTGCACGCCTATGACGTCGATGTTCTTGACTTCAAAACCAGCGGCCTCGAGCTAGGTTCCGGATATCCGGTAAGTACAAGATACGGGAAGAGAGAAACAGACGGACTTGTGTGATAACCCAGCCAAGAGAGCAGCTAGCATCAGCACCTGGGAAAATGTACTTGTTCATGAATAAGCCCCTGGAAAATTGAAAGGAATTGAGCCCATGGGTCGACCAGGGTTATCCCTATAGCATACCAGACAAGGTCTTCATATTGCCACGCAGGACGCAAACCAGCCACTTGCAAGACAAATGTTCCGTCGTCGTCCAGTAAATCATACACCTGCCTCAGGAAGGTTCCGTAACGCCTAATACCGACGTGCTGCTATCACTTTAGTACTCGCATCAATCACTTACATATGCAATGCACACCTCAGCCATCTCGAGAGAGACTATTTTGGTATAATGGCCCTTTGCAACAGGGATATCCCTGTAGTCACAGCAGAGTATACGAGAACGTTCGGGGTCTCCACCGTTAGCCACGATGCGGTCATTGCCAAACTTAGCTTGTTTTCTGGCTAGGGTGACACCAGTGACGTCGCAGCCATAGTTTTTGGCGGCAAACGCGGCGAGTGTGCCCCATCCACAGCCTATGTCAAGGAGCCGGTCCGTGGTTTCCAGATTCAGCTTCTCGCACACGAGAGTGAGCTTGTTGTCCTGCAGCTCTTCAAGAGTCTCTTCACGCTCAAGGTCGAGCACGATACCCGACGTGTACACCATGCGTGGCCCCAGGAACCACTCGTAGAAGTCGTCACCGCCTGCAAAGATAAAAGTGAAACGTGAATGGTAGGCATGGTGCAGTGGAAGCTTTGAATACGCACGATCATAATGGTCTCGCACTTGTTCCTCGTCCTGGCGCTGAGAATGAAAGACAATATCGGGAATAAAACGGGTGAGAACATCTTTGAATAATGCTGGTGTAAGATTGAATTTGGCCCAATCGTGACGGAGTTCCATAATGTCCAGAACGTCACCTATGCATAGCCTCAACAACCGCGTCAATATAGCACGTCCCGTGATACTGACCCTTGAATTCAACCTTTCCATCGAAGTAAGCATCGTGGAACACCTGCATGGGAATTTTCTTGTCCCCTCCATAATGTTGCTTCAATTCAGGGTCTTTGATTTCGATGTATTCCTCGAGTTGCTTTCCCGGCAACACGACCTTTTCATTCTTCCTCGATCCATACGTACTCATTAATGTCCAGTAGCCGATAGCGACGGGGACACCGCACAGCGCAAAAAGGAACCAGTATGTGTAGAACCCGCCACGATTGACCAGAGGAAGCATGCGCTTCACAGCCCATGGCACGATGAGAAGGAGGGCAGCCAAGTGACTGTTAGAGAACGACCCGCTACCCTCCGCGAGCCCAGCCTCTGGAGCATTTTTTATGGCTGGCGTTGTGGTTGTCCGAACCCCCATCGTAAGTTAACCAAGAAACCCACCCGCGCTTTTTTCTTTATGTTTATTCCATATTTGGCCCTATGAATGGTTATGGACTTATGTTTGACCAACCATAATTGCGGCGGAGCATAAAATATAGAGAATATAGATTATAGTTTACCAAACAGTCATTCTGGACTCACAACTGTGCGTTTATGTTCTGCAACAGAAATCACTCCTTTTCAGATATTCTCACAGCTAAAGAAATTACCATCACTCTATCATCATGATCAATTTAGACCTCATTTGAAACATACTCAGGTGGACCGTACGTTGTACATGTGTCAGTTGTATTTGATCCTTCAGAGGAAAGAATAGTGTTGGCTGCTCAACATACTACGCATGGTCCAAGCAAAATAAGAACTGTGGAGTCGTGTAATACCTGTGTATCATGTCTGATTCTTGAGAGACATCAGTCATGACCGTGTCATGATCAAGCAATATATATCCTATTCTATTAAGGGTAATTCCTAATCCCTGTGTTGTCTGGGTGCTTATGTAATAAGTGAACACACCATTAATCCCTGGAGATGTGGGAATCCTCTCTTTGATAGAGCATTCACCATCTGTTCTCCAGGTATGTGTAGTTACATTTTCATTTCACCAATGCTTTGATAGACATTCACCATCTGTTCTCCAGTGTCTGTTGTTGGAATATACAGAAAAATCCTGACCTTGGTGAATATCCAACATAGCAGGTTGCTTTGAGACCATGGGACTGGTAGCTTAGTGGTTAAAGCACCACATTGGAATACTGAAGGTCCTGCCAGCCAGTTCATTATTTTCAATACCACTAAGGGGAGATCCAAAGATATGAAAATATCAATTTCCTACATCTGTGCTCATCCTTCAGCACTCTAGGCCTTAGGATTCACCACCAACATATTCTCCAGAAAACAACACTTGTACTTATCCATCAAATTGGTGGGAGAGGAACAAATGGTTGCAGCTTCCAGTGTGTATTGAATTTCATTTGGTTTGCTATGAATGTATTGAGCTTGGAATAATGTTGAATGTTAGTTTTTTTGCTCTGTGTATTGCTGAGGAAGGAAATCTTTGCTGGTGCCTATAATCCATTATGTGCTTTATACTGTACTAGCCAATCTGAATTCTTGAGCATATGTAGTGAACAAGAAAGAGTAAACATCCTTATCAAGACCACCTTCCATTGAGCCACAGAATAACCAGCACATAGACTCAGTACTTTAGTTTCATTTATAACAGTGCAAGATGCCATGATAGCTGTTCATTCCAGTGATCAATGTTAACATCAAAGCATGGATCGCCATCCCCTGCAGGTTCGACACAGTCTCACTTTACCTCAATGATCCCGTTATCAGAGTCTCCATCTGCCACCAGTGAGGGTACACTTCTGACACCCTAGAGGTTCAATAATCTAATATGACTTGTGAAACTCTTTGCTACTTAATTTTTGGGACTTTTCCACATCCATGTTATAGTTGGAAGGATAAAAGTATTCATTCATTGGCCACCTTGTTTTATGAAGCAGTTTTACAATGCCGAGGCCAAGGTGAATATTTTCTAAATTTAACAATCAATCATGTGTTCTACAAACAAGTATAATCAAAAAGTTTTTCTCTCTGTCCTGTAAGGGAGTGCAGCTCCCTGTACGGTGATTCTGCTTTTGTTCTATTTTTGAGCTACAGTGTAAAGAACTGAATATTAACAACTATACCTTGGATGACTGTTAAGACCAGTTTCTAGCCAATCTCTGGAGGTATCTGGGGTGTCCCAGAAAACATTTTGTTATTTTCTATTTGATGATATGCTTACATAATCACAATGCTTGCATCAAGGAGATTGGCTCAGAGAAAAGAAAAGGAAACACAACAAACATCTAGAAGCTTTCTTGGACTCAATTCAAGGCTAAAGGCCTTAGAACTATCTTTCTGTTTATTTTCAGATTGGACTGGAAGAATGGCTATGAACCTGAATGGTCATGAATGGCTGCATACACTCTCCCACACATGTTCACATTCAAAATACCATCAATCGGCACACATGTGCACCTGAAACAGCAATGAAAGTATATTAGGAAATCAACAATCAATACCTATCTACGTACAGAGGCACTGATCCACAACTGAAGCTTCCAAAGCTTCCATTTCATCTTGGTTAGGCATGTGCACATGCACAAGGTGTTTCACAAGCTCAGACTTCTATTTTTCTTGTTTTTCTTAATTATAAAAATCATGTTGAATGAATGATTTGTAGTTCTGAAGGCTCACACATCAGTTTCAGAGTTATTACAAGTAATTAGTTTAGTTATAAGCAAATGATCGCCACATGGACATACTCACCCTAAACTTGCTCCACTCCCCCATTTTTTCTTTTCATTCACAAGGCATACTTCCTAGCTATAGTTTCTGTTAAATAGGCTTGTAGTTCTTATTAATAACCAAGGTAGTAAATATCCACAGACCCACTCTTGTTTTCTCCCTGTTTGCTTGATCTCTCTGCTACTAATTCTCTGATTGCAAATCGCCACCGGTGACAAGCCAGCAGACAAGTCACATCTATTTTCAATCCAACTCCGCCAGCACCATTTTCTTCAACCTTAGCCATCATCTCACATCGCCTCTACGCCAACACCGCCATCTTTTATCACCCATTATATAATCAAATCAATCAATCAATGTCGTCATCTATCATTTCCTCGTTGACACATATCCAAGAATCCATCGAATTGCAACCTATAGAAGGACGAGCTGAATGCCATTTTCCAATCACACCGACATATCCTAATCCTGCTCATCTCCATTGCAAGCTCTCTAATCCCAATCATCATGACACTGGAGAGCCAGTATATGTCGACGACTCCCAAGAACCGTTCATATTTCTTGGAGATAAAAGGGTATACTATCATGCAGGGCAAGAGGAATATGTGGCAGAATTCAAGGGACCATACCCAGAATATCCTCCCCCATCCATTCAACTCACTCTTCATCATAGAATCAAGAAAGATCACATTTTCCACCCTACTCGTCAGCCAATCAAGGAAAGGTTCATGAATAGCCTTCGGAGCCTGTGTTGTCTCTGATTCGTCAATCCTTCCTGGATGACACAGTGACTTATTCTATATCCAATTCGCTTAGGAGACATTGGACAAGTTGAGGAATATTATTGGTGGACATTTCTTTTGTTCTTTTATCTGACATATTATCTTTGTCACATGATCTCTGCCTTGTTCTATGTTTGATAACTTTTTCTCATCATTACTAACTGACATTCTATTCTTGTACTAATATTCCCACTCCACACTTCTTTTCCCTATCTTGACACATTCTTGCTTATCCGCTTTGTCAGATACTCCTTTCTTGATTCCTTTCTTGTACTTTTTGTTCTCGTGCTTTGTCATGTGCTACCCCTATTCTTACCAAGCACCTCTATCGCATCATTTTGCATCGTCCATGCACCGTTGCTGTAGACATGTATATAAAGGCCTCTGCCTCTCTCTGTAAAATAACAAGTTCAACAAGTCAAGTTTCAAGTCAAGTCAACGTGGCTCAAGTCCAGTCTCAGTTCAAGTTAAGCAAGTTCAAGAATAGTCTAGAACGTTCTAGACTACGTCACACGTCACACGTCACGTTCACGGTCACATACGTCACGTCACATGTCACTGTCACAAGACTCGTCACATCTATTGACATCACCTACTGCCAGCATAAAGTATTGGTATTGTGACTGGATACTAAAATTGTAATAGCCTCTAGACGACTATTATCAAGTGCAGTATTCCAGCCACAAAGCCCCTTCTTCAAATACAAGGCAGAGAAGAAGTCAAATCATTCAACGTTTTCTTGTACAAAGAAGAGTTTGGAGTTAGGAAACTGACACAGTTACAGTCCTTTAACGACCATCACTGTTCCAATATTCCATCTCTGATCCCATCCTGTGGAAAGAAGACATACAACAATTTGACTAACCTATCAACGATATACACAACTGCTGTGTCCCTCGAACGACTGCACTAGATACCGTCTGAGGAAAGGACCGTTGCGTGCAGGCTTTAGGTATCAAACCCAAGGCGAACACATCACCGGTTGTTACTCTCAATTGAAGAAATCTATCGTACTTAAGTGTTATCTCAATTTTGTTAAATTCTGCTATCATCTCTATCCAATTCATTTGCATTACTACATGTGAACATTAGGTGCTAACAGATTAGCCCTGCATCAGCACTTCCCCCCATATCAACATTCAGTCTTGCTTAGAAAACAAAACAAGCACCCCCCCCAAGGGCATTCAATATACAAGATTCAAAAGCTCAAATCAAATCAAATCAAATACAAATCAAACATAAAAACATTTCTATTATTTCTCATATTACATTTCAGACTCTATTTCAGTCCCTATGTTTCATTTTTATTTTACTCTTTGTCTCCAGGTTATGGAAAACTTCCTCATAACTTTGTTGGCTGTGAAACATTTTTTACTTCTGTTTCTTACTATCCTGAGCCCCATCTCTGACACACCTAGTATATGAACCTGTAGCTTGCCTGTATGCTCCTCAGTTCTGATATGAACTTAATACTCCCCTCATTCCTTACTCTTCTCTCCCCTCTCTGTTTGCTATCATGTTTGCTATCATTAACAATGAGCCCTGGCTGTTCCAGTTTCTCCAGTCACTTGGAAACCTCTGAAATACAATGACAGAATACTGAGTTGGTGCAACATTAAAGTTGAAGCCAAGTCTTTCTAATCCACCCAGAAGTCTGCTGGAACCTCTAGAATCTATGTTTGTTAAGTGACTTGCTCTGGAAACAATTATTTGCCACCAGTTATATTATTTAACATTAGTAGAACCCAGAATCTAATAGTATATCAGAACTGCTAGGCTCAGCAGTTCAAATGGTTATCACTTGGTCTACTACCTGTAACCCACCTTCATGGGCAAACCCCATGGTCCTGGGTCACAGAGCTAGAAGCACACCCCTGACCATGAGCCTACCTTTTCATCATCATTACCTTCATTGTTAAAAATATCACAGTCAAAAAATCAGCAGCACCTGGACCTTGAGATAACGAACCTGATGTGAGGGCAACACTGAATGACAAGGCCCTCAACATTCCTTCACAACATACACCTTCGAGGGGTACCTAGGAACATAAGGACAAATGCCACAGGGGAGACAGCACAAGAGGCACATTTCTGAAGATATCCAGCACTTGCACCTCCCTATGGCAATATCACCCTCAACATCTACAACTCATAAGAGAATTTCCAGATTGAGATTCCATCTCCTCCACATACCTCTGTGTGGCAGAGAGTAAGGGAATTTATTGCAGGGATTTGCTGCTAAAACTTTAGATGGGCATGCACATTGAGACAACTTGCATTGAGAGGGGGGTGATGTCAGGGTTCTCCTATTTCATTTTCCATGTCCACTCCGATTATGTAATAAGCACCCACTAGGGCTTTGGGTTTCATCTGGTATGGCACTTCTCTTCAGCTTGATCTCTGAGGATATCTGCTGTACCATCTGGGCATTGTTCTCTATCAGCTCTCTTATCCTTGAGTATCTTTGGTTGTGGAAAACTGGGTCACCTGGGATATAGGTTTGGCAATAAAGACTGGGGTTTTGAGTATGCCATTGGGGAAGCCATGCATGTGGAGGTTTAGTGGGTATGGAGTGTAGGCTTTCTTGTGATTGATTGGGGAACCACTTTGACTTTAGTATGTTGTTCAGTGGTTGGAGAGGAAAGGACTTGGGTTGTGACATGATAGTGGTTACTTGTGAGATGTTAGGTGAGATAAGTGTCACAGTCACATATCTGGCTGATCTCCAGATCTCAGGATCTCTTAGTTTGATCTCCAAGCCACTTTGATCTCCAGATCTCTGGATTCATCCAGAAAACCTTGTTACCCTTTATTTCTGCTTCCCTTGTCATCCCATTTTAACCCCTTTGTTTCTATGGTTTAGAAATCTTTTTGATAGTTATGAATGTTATTATTTGTTATCTACCCTGCGAACATCAGATTACATAATCCCACTGATGGATCAGCAGAGCTGCCTTAGAAGAGAGAATAAAAAGAAAATAACCACAAAAACATAGCTGATTTCAATTCAAGGCTTCTAGCTTAGAATACCTTTTGTTTACATTTTTAGATTCCACCAGCGAAGCAATGCTGAACCCAATTGAGCGCAAACAAGCGCATACATGCATTCGGACACAAACGGGCTTATATAGCCAATGATTGGCAACCACACAACTCTGAAACACTTCCAAAAGTTAATCCAGCAATTGATTAACTATTTCCATTCACCCCTATCATTGCCGATCCATGACCAAATGCTTCTATTTCATTTAGAATAAGCGCTGAAGCTTCAGATGGAGTTTCAGAAGTTTTCAGTTTATTTTTCTTGTTCTTTCAACTGAAGAAAAATTATAGTATGCATGATTTGTAGTTTTGATAGCACACGGATCAGTTTCAAGTGCTTTAGATAGTCATTAGTTCCAATTTTGTGCTTTTCATCCCTCATGTAGATTCCAACCCCAGAATAGCTCTACTACCCTGATATTTTTCATTCACCCACAAGAGACTCACCCTAGCTAGCATTCTCCTTAAATATGCTTGTAGTTCTCGCAATAATCTAAGGCAGTAAATCTCCACAAAGTCTCCTACATTCTGAATCGCTTGCTCTATATCTTTACAACCGCTTTACTATTGGCAAATTGTCACTGGCTGTTTGCTTTTATTTCAAAGCTGTTACCCAACTCAAAATTTATCTCAATTTTGTTAAGTTGAACTATCATCTCTATCTACAAAGGTTGGGTTACAATATGCGAACTTTAAGCGCTGACACTTTGCATCTGCATCAGCGCATCCCCCACATCTCAATACATTTTTTGCCTAGATTACTACACAAGCACTTAAAACTCACATTGAAGAAACTCAAACAAAAGTCCAACAAAACACAAATAAAATATAAAATAAATATAACAAAAATTTCCATTTCTTTTCTTATTAATGAAATGTGTTTCACTTGCATTAAGCATCCCTGGACCTGATCCCCAAGACTCTTAGCATATAGACCCATAACCCTCTTGTATATTCCTCAGTTCTGATATCAACTTAATACACCTCGTTCTCTACCCTCGTTCTCTACACTATGACCCATGATGAGTCACAGCTCATCTGTACCTTCTGGATACTCAGCTTTCCAAAATACAGGGACAGAATGCTGAGTCAGCACAACACACAAGTTGAAGCCAAGTCCCTCTGACCCAGCCAGAAGTCTACTGGAAACCTCTGAAACCTTGTTCAATGCTAAGTGACATGTCCCAGAAACATTCTCACCATTCCCAGATACTCAATTAATATCAGTAACAACATGCCATTTAACAGTATATCAGAACTACTATACTCAGTAGTTCAAAATGGTCATCACTTGATCAACCACCCAGAACCCACTCTCATGGGCAACCCCCACAGTCCTGGCTTGTAGAGCTAGAAGTACACCCCCAATGTCAGAGCCCGTTACCGACCGATGCCCGAGACCTTGGACCTCTGGGCCCAAATCCCCGACCATTATGTTTCACCTATTCTTACTTTGTTGTTTGATCTTCTCCCTTCATAGCTTATGACCCTGACCTCGCTCATTTGGTCACCGATCCCCAAACCCTTTTCGTATATAAGCTACTTATCCATGTACATGACATTCAGTTCTGATATCGACTAAGATACCCAAATATATTCTATCTCTAATCTTTACGCTCCTTCATCCCTCTCGCTAAGGTCACACCTGAACTTCGGGTGACCTCAGGCCTCATCCAAAATACGGGACAGGACTCTGAGCTGGCGCAGCACATAAGCTGAAGCCAAGTCCCATCTGACCTGTTTGCCGAGCCTCGGCCCTCCTCGGCAACCCAACCCTGAACCTTGGTCGACTCTACCTTGAGTCCCAAACTTAACTCTGCCTCCGCTCCAACACAGTTCTTAACACCCAACCACAAACCCCCCTTTCCGTCATCATGACCTATATCCAGCAGAAGGTTCTCACCATTCTACAATCTCATGGTCAAAAGAAAACCAGACGCCTGTTCCCCCAGTCAATGGCTCCAACCCTAACCCTGACCCTGACCCCAACCCTGATGATCTGTCTGATGATGCATCAAACCCTGATGACCAACCC
>QMFG01003267.1:0-24036 GCA_003314545.1 Ramaria sp. MG151
AAACTAACACGCCTAGCCACTAGACTCGGCTATATGGAAAACTAGAGAAGAATGTCTTCTTATTTTTATTTATTGATCCCAAGTACTATGCTCTGATAACAACACACGGTAAAATCATGGTTATTAATTATTTATTTCTAAACTGAATAACAGCCATAGGAAAACGACTTTCATTATTTCACATAACCTATGGCGCCAAAGTAATTAGGGTTAAGGGTTTAACTTAATACAGGTCTCTTGCTTTAACCATGAACGGATAAAAAAAATTAACAACTCAACTTGGTAAAATGATAAGCAACCTATATGATCCACTGATGATCAAGAGAAAAGAGTGACAGGAGAAGGAGAAAAATAGGAATTGGGTGAATGTTTATATTATTAAGCAACAGGATACACGAGTATCCAAAGTAGAGAGATTGACTTTTTGCAATCCACCCACAAATTGAAAACACTATTTATTTATGCTAACCATTCCCAAAGCCAGCATCCACATTCAGGTCGCAAGACCCCGGGTATACACTTGATTTCCCAGAAGGTTATTAAGAATGTATACTAGGATACGGTCATTAGAGTCGGACATTGAAAAGTAAACAACTTGTAATGACACCGTGGGAACGGCTTATATAAAGTGTATTCGTGGGAACGGGATATGGGCCGTGAGAACAAACAGCGGATTATGTGGGGGGGTCCACTATAACTAAAAACCTCTTCTCCCTTCGGGGAATCGGTAATTCAATTCTCTACATCAGAATATAGATTATAAAATCTTTAAGTTTTAGGGTGCATATATACCTCAAACCAAGCCAAATATATTAACATTTCAATTTCTTTCTCTTTTTTGATAAAATCAGACTGAAACCATCTGTTACATTCTAAATAATTTCTCTCTATTTTTTACTTACAATCATTCAGCTCTATTTTCCTTTCTATATTCTACAAGCCAGGTGAGCACCTGGCATTTTGATTGGAGCCAGAGGATTGGCTGCCCAATGCACACAGGTGCTAAAGGGCTGGTTGGAATATATATGGTAGGTGAGACATACTGTTGGAAATTGATATTTCCATACATATGGATCTTTCCTTGGTGGTGTTGAAAATAATGAACTGGCTGGGAATTGAATCCAGGATCCTCAGTATTCTAGTTTGGTGCACTAAGCTACCAGTCCCATGGTCTCAAAGCAATCTGCTATGTTGGATATTTACCAAGGTTAGGAATTTCCTTGTATATTCCAACACATGCTTGCATATTAATGCTTAACACAGATGTTGTCAGGGGACAACCAGTCTTCATCCAGTTCCCTGACAACTATCTCATCCAGACCTCTGGACACTCAAGAGGTCATCCAGAATGCGAGAAGCTAAGCCCAAATCTCTGGGTCATAAGTCTGAAATTCCAGCTTGAAGATCTGAAGTCTCAGACCTGTGGTCCAGAACCTCAGACCACCTCCAGGTACAACCCAGCACCTGTCCTGACATCCAGTCTTTATCAGGGATGAAGCTGTCAGAATTCAATTATCAATGATAAGAGTTGTAGATGAATGTGGGGTTAGTAGTATTGTTCAGAAGTGGTTTCAATAGTAAATAGAAATCCTACAGTAAAAGTGAATGGGTTTTGGAATGTTTGTAAAAAGGTGCATAGTTCTGAAGAGATAGAGATTCCGAAGGCATTCTATCTTGTAGATTGAATGAACTTCACAGTCCATGTCAACCACAGCCAATGATTTGAAATGTGTTTATACTAATATAAATAAAGTTAGAGTACTCACTCAAATGTGAGGTTGGTGGAAGGTTGTTGTTCAAGGTAGTTCACGATGAGTTGGCAAGTTTGAGTAGAACAATCAATTAGATGTACAATAATTGAACTGAGGAATATACATGTGTATATCAAACAGTTTTGAAGGGAGAGAAAATGGGAAAGAGTCCATGAGGATCAGAAAGTAGCTAAGGTACATGTATACTAATTAAAGGCCATAGAGATTAGAGAACAGGGGAGGTAGAAAAATTGTGAATAGGAAGAAAAGATTAATGGACCAACAATCACTCCTGAAACATGTTTCCAAATTGCATGGCTCTTTGGGCAGAGATAACTGTGTGCAAATCCTTCGGACTGTGATCCTGAGGTCTAGAACATTCATACCCTGGAGCCTAATAATATGGAATGTCATTGCAAACTTTTCCAGTATAGAAATGACTCCATCAATAAGTTCATTTCAAAAAGATGGGGATAGTGATGGGGATAGTCAGGGTGCTTCTTTTCTAAAATGATTATGTTCAGACCTGAATATTGATTGTTTCACTAAACACCACATGGAGTGATCCATGAACGATTGGGTGACCAGATTGAATATATGCGAAGAATTGAGAGAGGGTTGCTTCGAATTTCCGAAAGAGGGTTTCAGAGGATTGGGGAATGTGGTTCAGGGATGAAACAGTGCAATGCCCTGAATTGTGATTGTGACAGAAGCACCTTATGGGGATAGAAGCCAGGCAGGGTTGACAGCATATAGGGATGCCCCTGGTTGAGCATTACGTAGTCATATATAGTCTTTTCACTAGTAGTGGGGACCCTTAGACTTTTCTCTTTGGATTTCCCCTCTGATAGGTGAGAGTTCCCTCCATCTGTATTTTCTTGCATCTTTGGAAATCCCCTCTACTAGACATCTGTGAGTGCTAGGAGGGTTTCCCTTATAGAGGTGATCCTACTGTACAAATATGTGTTACTGAAAATTATATAGTATAATTCTTTAGGTAGTGTTTATTCTAAATATAGTGCTTAACACCACTGAGGAGTACAATCTGTTAGAATTAATTCCAAGAAGATCAGCCTACAATTTTTGAAGGTGCTATACACTTGATCCTTTAATCCTTCACAAGTTCCATCAATGGTTGCCCCAAGAAAGAGGGATTAGGCTTTATAGAACAACTAACCTAAATGCCCCTGCATTTCTGTATTCAAGGTCATTGACTGACATAGTGAATCAGCAGCAGCTCTCCAATCACACTAAGATATAGGCTTATATCACCCATTGAGTGAAACACAAACTTCCCCTAAGACTGGACACTAGCTACTTAGCACAGAATGAATATCTTAAATATGCTTGTAGTTACCTTGGATAAAAATCCTAGCCTTATATATACTAAAAGTTGCTTGTCTCCTCCTGCACTTGAAATTCCCAGATTGCTCTTATCTTTCTCCCCATACACATGCGAAGCACAAGTCCGAGGCGCGAGAACCTCGGTCCGAAACCTCGGGTCATTGACCCGAAGCCTCCAAGCACGAACCCGAAGTCTCGGGCCTCTAGTCCGAAACCTCAGACCACCCGAGACCTTGACCAACCTCGGGGTAGAACTCGAACATTTGATCCGAACCTTCGGCCTGACATCCGACCTTCGTCAGGGTCGAAGTGCCTTATGGGGAAAGAAGTCGGGCAGGGTTGACAGCGCGTAGGAGTGCCCCTGGTTGGGCGTTAGGTAGTCGTATATAGTTTTTTCACTAGTAGTGGGGATCCCTAGACTTTTCTCTTTGGATTTCCCCTCTACTAGGTGAGAGTTCCTTCACTGTATTTTCTTATACATATATATATCTTTGGATTTCCCCTCTACTAGGTACCTACGGGCGCTAGGAGGGTTGCCCTTACAAGCACTAGTACAGGGTCAATTGATCAGTGCCTAAAGCTTGTGTGCAGTGATGTGAGCATTGTAGATAAAATATAATCTTTGAACTTAGCAGTTTTGGGCAAAAACTTGAGACTGGTAGATATTTGGAAATGAAAGTGATTCACTATGAGTTTCCTAATAGTAGAGCTTTTAGACTATCTTTCTGAGAGTCTGGGAAAGTTTTTGGAGTTTCACTGCCTTAATTATTTCTCAGAACTACAGGCATATTTAAAGGAAAATGTAGCTATGAGTTCTGTCTAGTGGATGCATAAGAAAATGGGGGTGTGGAACAACTATGGAATTTTCTGTTGGAATTAGGGTGGTGATTGATCTGAAACTGAGGTGTCTACTTTTAATCTATCTATAATGTTCTTGAATGTGCATATGCTTCCTTGAACTACAAATATGAAGATCAACAAATTTTGTATTCATAGAAGAAGAGAATGAGATAAAGAAAATTGTAAAATGGCTGCCATGTGTATGTGTGCTTCTCTTGAAATGAATAGAAGCATTGATGCTTTGGCCATGGATTGGTGCTTGTCTATGTTGATAGGAATCATTCCCCTAGTTCCTATTTTATCTTTGGTAACATTTCATGTCCATATATGTTGATGGACAATCCTTTGAGTGTGAACATGTGTGGTTGAATGTATGCAGTTGTTTGTGGCCATGTGGGTTGATAGCTGTTCATTCCTCTTGATCTAAAAATAAAACAAATAAACATTTCTAAGGCTTTTGGCCTTAATTCCCCTTTGATGTGAATTGTAGATTTTTTTCTTTGTTCTCCTCTTCTGATGTGCTCCTTCTGATGTGATTCTGTGATTACATAAGCAGCTGTTTGAATAAATGATAACATTTATCAGGATTCAATTCTTTCTATGATTATGGTGATTACTTGATTTTCACTTCATGCAACCATTATTGGCTTATCACAAATCATCAGCCAACATCAGAATTGCAAGAACTCATTCAAAATCACAATAAATCATGTAAAAATGCAGAAACAAAAACATGAGATAAAATACACAGGAATAGCTATAAATCTCTCTAAATTTACAACAGATCAGAACAGAAGCAGGGGTGAGGCTGGGACTCAACTTAAGGTTGACTGAAGTCCAGGAGTTGAGTGCCAAGGGGGCGCCAAGGCTTGGCTGTTGAATCTGATAGGACTTAGCTTCAGCTTATGTGCTGCACTAGCTCAGAGTCCTGTCCTGGTATTTTGGATGAGGTCCGAGGCCACCCAAAATTCAGGCATGACCTTAGTGAAGGGAGTGTAGAGATTAGAGCAGATGAATATATTAGGGGTATCTTAGTTGATATCAGAACTGACTTTAATGTATATGAATGAGTGGCTAATATATGGGGGGGGATTGTAATAAGAAATATAATGGAAATTTTTATATATTTTGTTTGAAATTATTCGATTTGTTTTTGAGTTTTTCTTCAAGTTTGCTTAAGGTGAGCTTTAAGCACCTAAGAGATAATCTAAGCGGGATATGAATTCTAGCACGGGGGAGGCACTGATGCGGGAGCAAAATGTCAGCGCCTAAAGTTCGCGTACAGAGACGCGGACTTGTAGATAGGTAGATAGCGCAAACTTAACAGTTTTGAGATAAATGTTGGATCCGAAATATCACTTGAAATGATGACGAACAGCCGGTGACGATTCGTTAACAAAGCAAGGGTTGTAGAGATATCAAGCAAAGAGATAGAGACTATGCCAGAGATGTGGAGGTTATACCAACTTAGATTCTGACGGGAATTACAAGCATACTTATAGGGAGAGCTAGCTAATAATTGTCCTTTGTGTTTCCAAGAAGAATAGTGGGGTGATGGAGTGATTCTGGGGTTGCAGTCTACATGAGGGGAGGAATGCACAAAAATGTACTAAAAACATATTTAACACATCTGAAACTGATCTTGGCGTGGTGGGAAATGTAGATCACATGTTTAACTACTATATCCAGTCAAATTAACAAGGGAAAAGATCAAAGAAAAATGTGAAACTCCATTTTGAAGCTCCGGGCGCTTGTTTGAATGAAATCAAAGCGATCGGCTTCGTTCGGGGATCGGTGACAATAGGGGTGGTTCAAAATAGAAGTTGAATGGTCGTATGAGTGATTGGGAGTGTTTCAGAGCCATGCAGGGCTTGGTCGGTGGCTATTGGAGTCCATTCATGTCCGAAGTGTCAGAATCCAATTATTCAAGAGAAGTGTTATGGATAAATGTATTGTTAGCAATAACATTAGAAAATGTTTTCACATAAAGAAGATGGTGTTCGAAAATGAAGGGCAATCCTACAGTAAAAGCGAAGGGCTTTCGGAATGTTTGCGAAGAAGTGTATGATTCCGAAGAGATAGATATTCCAAAAGGATTCTATCTCGTGGATCGGATGAACCGTATAGTTCATGCCGATCACACCCAATATGATTACATTCTTTCAAAGTGTAATCAAATCCAAATTGATAAGTTTTATAGGACTTACTTCGAAATGAAGTTGTTCTTTTCGATTGTTCACGACAAATTGTTAAGTCAAGTAGATCAATCAAGTAGACATGCAATAATTGAACTAAAGAACATACATGCGAATGTGCTACTTATATACTGGGATGTTCAGAGGCAAGAGCGAATGGGGAGTAGTCCGTTAAGGATCGGAAAAATAGCTAAGGTACATGTATGCTAATTAATGACCATAGAAGATAGAGAACAAGGGTGGGGTGAAAATTGTGAATGGGAAAAGGGTTTAACGAACTAGGAATAAATCCTGAAACCTGTTTCCGAATCATATGTTGTTTCGGGTAGACGAACTCTTGTTTCACCTCCTTAAACGACGGCCCTGAGTGTTGGGGATGAACGCGTCCCCATATTGAATCGTATGTGTTGTCACCATAAGCTTTTAGAAGCATAGAATCAACCCTGCTATTGAGTTCCTAGAAATAGATAGGGATAGTGATGGGGATAGTGTAGATGCTTCTTTTCTGAGGAAAGGCTAATAATAGAACCTGATTTCTTGGTTGGGTCCTTGTAATGTTGCTAGGACGATTCAAGGTGTTAGGGGTGACGAAGTGTTGGATGGTTCATGTGTGACGAGTCTGCTGATGATTCGGGTTCTGAAGAGTTGATTCGGAAACATGATGTTCGGGTGGTTCGGAAGGCGGAACAGACCATAAATCATGATCGTGACACGAAGCACATATATACGCGTGTTTGTCCCTGCATAGCCTTGGGGATCATTCGCCGAGTGATTCTGAAAGTGTAAACAGAATGTATTCTGAGGCCCAAGGCCTTGAATTCTCATTAGTAGTGTTTTTATATTGTTTTTGTAATTTTGTTCTGCATGGCACTACTGATGCATCAGTAGATTATGTAATATAATCTTCGTGTGGTAAATAGATAAATAATAACAGATTGGAGGGTGAATGACTGAGGTCAGGGTTGTAAGCTATGGAAGGAGAGATCAAACACAAGATAGAAATAAATGTGAAACAAGTTTGGGATGACTGGGGCCAAGGGGCCAAGGGTCTGAAGGCTCAGGGATCAGGCTCGGGATGGGTTCTTACAAAAACAGAGAATTATTTTCCATTTTTCTTATAACTCACAAGCCATAAAAGCACATTCCTAGGAGTATTGGTAGCTGCAGTACCTCTTCATAAGGAGAGAAAGGACCATCCAAACCCAGAGTCCCTTCCTACCAAGACTACCATGGATAGTAAGGCTTCCCAGGGCTTCCCAGACCACATGCATGCAGTCACAGAGTACCATTGAGTGGGCTCCTGTGAACTTTGAATGTATACCTCTTTGATAGTTTTCATGGATGAGCTTCTGCTGCTCACAAACCCCATCAGGTGGCTCAGGAGATTGTTGGAGTGTTTCTTTAACACTCCCTGTTCAGTAGCATGGCAAAGAATGCTTTATTGCATATATTAATCATTAATTTTAACTCATAGAAATAGATTGGAAAATAACAGACTAAACGTCAACTGGTATTCCAGGAAAAGTTCATTCTCTGCATGATGTTGATAACAGTCCAGCATCCGGCATTGCACACCCCATTTGCACAGTTTGGCAGGATGTAGAAAATAGAAGCCAGGAGGTTTCGACACCATAATTTGACAGGTTCCTCTCACAATATACCCAAGCAAAAGGAAGCGCATAGGGTGTTGGGATCCAAAGGGACGATGGAAGTGGCTTCAATGCATTGCACTGTTTCCATCCAGGAAAGGCGGTTCCTTGGAAGAAGGTAAAGTATTTTGTTGCCACTGGGGAATTAGGCTTCTTGCCCCTGCATCTCAGAAAGGTACCTTGAGTTGACGGGAACTGGTGAAAGCGTCTCGACACTTATGGTGGGCTGATTGATATATGAGCTTTCTGTCAGAACCCCCACTGCCGAACCGAACCCCCGTTCACCTCAAACACGTTTCATATCCGTCCCATCTGTTTGATCTCCTTTGCATAGTTTATGACCCTGACCTCGGTCATCCGGTCTCCGATCCCGAACCCCTCCGTATATAAGCTACTCGTTCATGTACATGAAAATCAGTTCTGATATCGACTAAGATACCCCAATACACCTTGCTTAATCTCTACGTTCCTTCGTTCCCTTCGCTAAGGTCATGCCCGAACTTCGGGTGACCTCGGGCCTTGTCCGAAATATGGGACAGGACTCTGAGCTGGCGCAGCACATAAGCTGAAGCCAAGTCCCACTTGACCCGTTCGCCGAGCCTCGGCCCCCCTCGGCCCCCCGACCCCAAACCTCAGTCGACTCTATATTGAGTCCCAACCTTCACTCTGCCTCTGCTAAGATTCAGTTCTTAACACTTTCCCACCACCATGGGAGATTAGTGGGATAAGGGTCTGATTGTTCTCATCAGCAGAGTATTATTATTACGGGTCATACAGCAGCATTTAAGGACAGAGTTTGTGTTTGTCATGAGGAAACAAAGAGGAGAGCATAAGAACAGACAGGATGTTTTATTATTTATCTACCTGCCGCATGAAGGTTACATTATGTAATCTACTGATGCATCAGTAGCGCCGTGCAGAATAAAACAACAAAAACAATACAAATACATCACTAATGAGAATTCAAGGCCTCAGGTCTTAGAATACACTTTGTTTACCCTTTCAGAATCATTCGGCGAATGATCCCCGAGGCTATGCAGGGACGAACATGCACATATATGCACTTCAGACACGAACGGGCTCCAATAGCCACCAATCGAGCCCCGTGTGGCTCTGAAACACTTCCATTCATCCATACGACAATCCAACTTCTATTCCTGACCACCCCTATTGTTGCCGATCCACGAACAAAGCCAATTGCTTTGATTTCATTTAAACAAGTGCCCGGAGCTTCAAAATGGAGTTTCACGTTTTTCTCTGATGTTTTCTCTTGTTCTTTTGACTGGGTATGGTAGTTAAACATATGATCCACATTTCCTACCACACCATGATCATTTTCAGAAGTTTTAAACATGTTTTTAGTACATTTTTGTGCATTCTTCCCCTCATGTATACTGCAACCCCAGAATTGCTCCATCGCCCCAATATTCTTCTTGGAAACACAAAGGACAATTATTAGCTAGCTCTCACTATAAGTACCTTGTAATTTTCCCCAGAATCTAAGGCAGTATAACTGTCAGAATTCAATTATCAAAGATAAATGTTATAGATGAATGTATTGTTAGTAAGAACGTTCAAAAATGTTTCCATATGAATAGAATGGTATTCAGAAGTGAATAGTAATCCTACAGTAAATGCGAAGGGCTTTCGGAATGTTTGCAAAGAGGTGCATAGTTCCGAAGAGATAGATATTCCGAAAGGATTCTATCTTGTGGATCAGATGAACCTTTTAGTTCATGCCGATCACAGCCATCATATTATTTCGAAGTGTAATCAAACCTAAATTGATAAGTTTTATAGGACTTACTTCAAAGTGAAGTTGTTCTTCAAGATTGTTCACGACAAATTGTTAGGTCAAGTAGATCAATCAAGTAGACGTGCAATAATTGAACTGGAGAGCATACATGCAAATGCGCTACTTATATACTGGGACGTTCAGAGGCAAGAGCGAATGGGGAGTAGTCCGTTAGGGATCAGAAAGTAGCTAAGGTACATGTATGCTAATTAATGACCATAGAAAATAGAGAACAAAGGTTGGGTGAAAATTGTGAATAGGAAAAAGATTTAACGAACTAGAAATAAGTCCTGAAACCTGTTTCCGAATCATATGTCGTTTTGGGTAGGCGAACTCTTGTTTCATTTCCTTAAACAACAACCCTGAGTGTCGGACATGAACACATCAACATATTGAATTGTATGTTTTGTCACCATAAGCTTTTAGAAGCATAGAATCGACCCTGATATTGAGTTCCTAGAAATAGATGGGGATAGTGATGGGGATAGTGTAGATGCTTCTTTTCTGAGGAAAGGCTAATAACAGAACCTGATCTCTTGGTTGGGTCCTTGTGATGTTGCTAGGATGATTCAGGATGTTAAGGGTGATGGAATGTTGAATGGTTCATGTGTGACGAGTTTGTTGACGATTCGGGTTCCGAAGAATCAATTCAGAAGAATGATGTTCGGATGGTTCAGAAGGCAGAGTAGGACACAAATCATGATCGTGACAATAACCTCCACATCTCTGTTACAGTCTCCACATCTTTGCTTGATATCTTTACAACCCTTGCTTTGTTAACAAATCATCACTGGCAGTTCGTCATCATTTCAAGCATTCTATTCGACTCAGTGTCTATCTGAAAACTGTTAAGTTTGTGCTATCTACCTATCTACAAGTCCGCGTCTCTACACGCGAACTTTAAGCGCTGACATTTTGATTCCGCATCAGCGCATCCCCCGCGCTAGAATTCATACACCGCTTAGATTACCTTTTAGGCGCTTAAAGACCGCCTCAAGTAAACTTAAAGAAAACATCAAAAACAAGTCAAATAAAATCAAATAAAATACAATAAAATTCCATTCTATCTTCTTATTGATGGAAATACTATCAGATTATTATTCCTATTTTTATTCCCTTAATTTTAGCCGTTTATTCTTTTCTTCACCTAGCGCTACTCCGAGCCATACAACGTCACACGCGCACCCCATACGACATCTCACAACAGACCGCGATGCACATCAACCGAGTCGAGATACCTGAGGAGTCAAGATCGATTCGACCGATACATATCACGCGTTGAGTCCCTATCGTTGAAACATCGTCATATCATATGAGTCGAGGAGCATGGGAGACGTGCGAGCGCGACGCCTCACTCACACGAGCACGACCCTCTTAGCCGCATAGTATATTAAATTATCGACGGCGATGCAAAACAGTGTTTATCCATAATCGATAGGGTAAGTCTATTGGATAACAAGAGACCAATTTGTCATCACATGTATTCACCTCCTCCCCTATCCAAACAGTATATAATGAGCAGCATTAAGGACAATACATAAGAATTCTGCCTTTCGAGCTACCAGTCGGATCGCTCTACGAGTCTTTCTACGTTTCATCTTGAGCCAACTTCGAGTCACAAGTCGCGTATCCATCCCTCCATCTATATTCCCATAACGTACTGCGAGATCTCAATCATTCGCACGTCCACCGAGAAACTTCCGACGCCCGGCTATTACGACGATCAGCACCACCGCCCGTTTGAGCACTCTCCCCTCACAACTTAATGCTGTTGACATCGAACTGTGTTCCAGTTGCCTTTTTATGCGTGTGAAGAATTGAAATCTCAGCCAGTGCTTGATATTCAGCTGTGTATTCGCTGGTCCATGATTTCAGGCTGGGTAAGGGGGGAGGAGAGGACGGCACGATCTTGAACAAATATCTAATATTCCAGTGGGTCTGTAGAAGTAAAGGATGAAATTCAAAATAGGACATTCACTTATACCCGCTCCGACCAGGGAGCATACACACCGAACGAAGCTACGATGGCGGGGAACGTACTCGTCCCTAGTAGCATGAATCCAGATCGTTGACAAGTTATTCAAGCACATCAAGGGTCGTCGTGGAGATTAAAGGCCCAGGTGGAGATAATAATCATAATATCATAGGATGACTATACAAAAGTAAAGGGATATATATTTAGTTGCTTATGAGTGGCGAAAACAACACGTGGGGTGCGGGAATGCCGAGCAATTATCTACGGTGCACTTATGTCGATGTGTGACTAGGGTGTCCAGGGTTGGGAAAGCAGATATAAGGATGAGGAGGAAGAAGAAAGCCGCAAGAGGTTGCGGCTGAGGGGAGTGCCAGAAATATTTTTTTACATCTGTACCCGTGGGAATGCACAAAGCAGGGAGCTAGGCAAGAGCCACCAGGCTGTGAATAGGTTTGAGGTACGAAATAGCCAGTGGCATGGTTATGATCACGAGGCTTTTGTGTTGGAGAAGTGTGCTCGAGTCATTGTATGGGGAATGTCGTCGGCAAGATCTGCGAGGAGTATGACAGCTACAGTGCCAATGGCAAATACTTGTCAAGAAACTTGACAGACATCGAATTATGTGGATCCGTGGGAGTCACGAGGCTTATCGAAGCCATTGACCCCAAGTATGAATATCTGTGAAGTTTAGAGCCGGGGAGATCAGACTCATTTCAGTTGCGCGTTATACAGACTTTCCCAACTGCAAGGAATTACAATTCCTGGGTGAGAAGTGTTGAGATTATATATCGCTCGTTATTACATTAAGCAATGCCTTGGTTGTGCTTTACTTCATCCAGTGCCGATGCCTTAAAACGTCTTTGAGCGGAGAAACTTGTAGGGAAGAAGAAGCAGAGAACGACCTGCAGGGACGTGTTATGAAGGCACATGAGAGTATGTGATTCTGGCTGTAACTGGGGAAAGAGGCCGAAAAGATCTGCCAGGCTAATGACAGCTACAGTGCCAATGATGACTACATGTTAAGAAGCTTGACAGATTTCCGAACATCGGTTGCCTTCGAGTCGCGAGGCTTATCGAACCCTTAGGCTCAAAGTATGAATACCTATGACGTTTAGGGCTTGGGAGTCAGACTCACTTCAGTTGGGTTACAACTTTCCGACTACAGGGAATTACAAATTGGATAGGGATAGCGTTGTCCCACTAGGCAGCGCCTCGGTTGTGCTTTACCTCATCTGTGCGAGTGCCTTGAGTGTCTTTGACATGTGACACTGTGACTATGGCTGACTTGTAAATTTTGGGTCTTAGTATCATCGAATAATAGCAGATATACTTCATACGGTATGGAATTTCTGATTGTAAGTAATCTCAATGGCTATCCTCGGATTAACTAAACCAGCTGACCAATTTTAGCGAGCTCCGTTTTGAATTCCCCACTGATATGGTCCTGTGGTGTGCCAATGTCCGGTACATAGTACTTACCGTGTTCTATCATTACGTCCAGTTTTGACACACTAAATGTCTTTTTGCTTCCCCAGGCTGTTCTCCAACAGATGACTGCTAGTCTGCTGCCTCATCCTAGTATTCAACTCTTGAAATAAGCAAACTGTGTTGGAATCTGGGCTGCGGAAAGTGTCACATCATTGCAGGCCACATGGAAACCGCCGGAGTCACTTGGAGAGTGGACAGGCTTATATTGGAGAACAATAGCTACTACAGTATATAACTAGACAATTAGTGACAAAAAATACTGAGTCGGTCTTTCCCTCCATTTATCTGTGTCTTATCTGTGTCTAAAACTTCAACAAACTGTTCTCTTAGAATTTGAAGAATCATACCAAGGAAAATCCCAAATGGCCGCGGCTCACGCAATTTATGCCAATGAAATGAGAAATCTAAAGAACGGTATAGTTTCACTGTGGTCTCTGATTGTTCAGCTTTTTCTGAATGTCGCGTACAAAGGTTATCCGCTATGGCATCCAGACTGCAAAGTATCGATAGCAGACGTTGGATACACTAGGGGTGGCCGCTTTTGTCGCCTGTTTAATGCCTCGTTGGAACAAGGGGACCCTCGAAACGAATTTGGTGTACCTAAAGGCTATCAGCCTTTATGCCTGGACGAACGTGCTACGATGAAAAGCACACTTCCTCCAGGTCCCATGTTTTCCAGTTCCGTCACTAGCCACGGAGCAAACATTGGCGCATCTGGGTAACTTCTCTTTGTTTCTTTTCTCTCCCCATAACTTATCGATTATAATTGTTCGCTACAGATCTATTCTCCAAGCAGGCTTAGTAAGTAATGCGACCTTTTCTTAAAGTGCGCAATGTTGATAGATTCTGTTGTCGCTCACAGAGCTTTAAATTTTCGTGTACAAATGATCGAGGTGCAGTTCTGATCATCAATTCAGAGGCTCATCGTAAGGATTCAGAACAACGCGGCGCACTTGAAAAGTATATGCAGAAACACTGCGAATCTTGGTTAAAGTTTGCAAATAGCGAACCCAACTATCGCAGTATATCGCTAAGCGATCTCATATTTGTGACTGGTGCGTGCGCTCGATAAATTAGAGAGCCAGCCAATCGATGTTGTTCCAGGTCATGATCATACGGCGGATTGGGCTGTGGCAGCGTTTTCAAACCGTTCGACGTCAGGTGTGTGATAGATTTATTCATAAAAGGCCGACTATTTGATCCTTTCCCTTGTGTTGAAGGTGCCGTTCAATTCCAGGCAAGTTTTCCGAACGTAGTAGGCGCAGATTTTTCCATCTGGGGGAGTTGGTCGGGGGTAACGTCAGAACTCTATGCGCCTATCTTTATCTGATAGCGATTGATGATTGATATATTTTGATTCCTAGGAGTCCACATACACACTGCGGCCCTCAAATACCTCGTAAACCTACAGATCTAGCCACACCCTCTGGAGAAGTCAGCCAAGTATCTGCCGCAGACCTCGGCAACTTCGATCAGTGTATATTCGTTCGAGGACTAAGGATGATGGATCGACTAAGTCTACTTAGGAAGTTTAGAGTTAACCTTTCCCGTAGACATTTGGTTGCTGAAGACGTAATGGAGTCAGCACCTCGTGCGTGTATTTATCCTCCTATACAAGAAACAGCCCGCCCGGTGTCTGTCGAAATCATGGAAGATGCAGGAGGCAGTTCAGAGTTTGTCAAAACCATCACAAACTCAGGAGATAGCTCGGAAGCTGTCAAAACCATAGAATATGCAGGAGACAGCTCGGAGGACGTCGAAATTGCGTCATATGAAGTTGGGAACAGTGCTCCTGAGGAATTGCTTGAATATATCCTACAGGTTCGTCATTAAAGGAAGATCTTTGTCTTATCTTATGTTCGTTCATTCCATAGCAGAACCCCTTAGCAGAGTTTGCTATCGTCCACGACGATGATCTAGCTCCCATTATAGACGCAGTGAGATTTCTTCATATCTGTTCTGTCACCGTCTGACCAGCTGGGGTAGAGAAACCATTCTCTTGATTTTGGTTCCATGTTGAGTCATGTATCTCCACCTGTCCTTGTCGACTCGGAAGGAGGTTCGTTCAACTCTCTTTCCTAATATTTCACTCTAAATAATGAATTACATTTTATTTTATCAGTTGGCACTGTGTCGTTTGGTGTTCCAGGTGTCTCAGAATACTCGCTCTCCACTGTGGCCGCTGAAGACACGGTGATTGACACATCAAACTTCGGCTTTCAGTGGGTTCGTCAGTGAAACAGCACCTAACGAAATAAATTTTCTAACGACAGGTTTTAGTGAAGAATTCGCTGAGATTACTCAAGTAGTTTCTTCTGAAGATTTCCATGCATTTCTTTCTTTTTCGTGCTCTTCACAGAATTTTTGTGTTATAGTCACTGATTTGTGAACGGTCAGAGCACCAAAGTCACACTGTTTTCGCAGTTGAATTTTTAACAAACGTACATGATTTTCTCATTGAGATTCCGAGAACATTTCACGGGGATTGGTATAAATTGAAAACAGAACGAGTGTTGAAAATCTCAGCCCTTGAGATTTCAAACTGTTGGAATATTCGACCAGTCGCGGTTGTTCTCTCCCCGGCCCACTACAAACTCCGCCACTAGATAACCACATAGTTTAGCGCACGACACTCTCCTCTTCTTGATTCAAAGTTGAGACGTGAGTGCATTTGTTGAGATGTTGAGCCTATTGGTATGTGAATTACTTCGAAGGTAATAATATGTTGCGCAGCAGGTGGAGCTTCAAGACAGTTCTAATGCTAATTAAATCAATCTCCTCAGTGTAGAATAAAACACTGAGGTCTATAGTCATACCTAATTAAGTCAATCTACATAACCATTGTCATATGTATTTGCTTATGACTCTGATGTTTTAGATGCTGTTTGACTGATGAAATGGGCAACAGAAGACAGTGAGTCTATAAGTAAATTCCCTGCAATGATATAAGAGAAATAATGTTTCAACTATCAAGTCACCAAACTCTATGTACTTTGGCTCCAGGGTTGATGAATACTGGTATGTAAGCTGTCCCCTAACCTTCAAGAGTTAACAAGGATGGGAGTGATTTCAGGTAGAACTTCTGAAATGACTCCAAGACTCCTGTTCCCATGTTGTGCCTCATATGAGGCGGGTTATGCAGCTGGACTGTTCCCTTGACTCAATGCCTGCCTGTACTCCCATGAACAGCTTGTCTGATGAACTCCTCTTCAAACCTGTACCTTGGCAGGGCTCTTGGACAGGTTTCCTTTGTCAGGAGTGGCTTTTAATAAGAAATGAAATAGAAATTTTTATTATATTTATTTGATTTTATTTGAAGTGTTTTTGATGTTTTGTTCAAATTTGTTTGAGGCGGCTTTTAAGCGCCTAAAGTGTAATCTAAGCGAGATGTAAATTCTAGCGCGGGTGATGCGCTGATGCGGAGGCAAAATGTAAGCGCTTAAAGTTCGCGTACAGTGACGCGAGCTGTAGATAGAGAGATAACTGTAACTTAACAGTTGTGAGATGAACTATGGGTTCAATAGAATGCTTGAATCGATGACGAACGGCCAGTGACGATTCGTTAACAAAGCAAGCGATGTTGAGATATCAAGCAAAGACTTGGAGACTGTTCTGAGACTGTGGAGGTTATACTGCCTTAGATTCTGGAGAAATATACAAGCGTACTTATAGTCTGAGCTAGCTAATAATTGTCCTTTGTGTTTCCAAGAAAAATACTGGGGTGATGGAGCGATTCTGGGGTTACAGTCTACATGAGGGGAGGAATGCACAAAATATGTACTAACACATGTTTAAAATACCTGAAACTGATCGTGAGGTGGTAGGACTTGTAGATCATGTGTTTCACTACTATATTGAGTCAAAGAACAAGGAAAAATAATGACAGAAAATCTTGAAACTCCATTTCGAAGCTTTGGGCGCTTGATTAAATGAAATCGAAGCGATCGGCTTCGCTCGTGGATCGGCGACGATAGGGGTGATCCGGAATGGAAATAGAAGTGTCGTAGGGGTTGTTGGAAGTGTTTCAAAGCCACGCGGGGCTCGATCGATGGCTATTGAAGCCCGTTCGTGTCCGAAGCGCATATATGCGCACGTTCGTCCCTGCATGGGCTGGGCATTGTTGGCCGAATGATTCTAAAGATGTAAACAGATAATTTCCTAAGGCCCAAAGCCTTGGATTGACATTAGTACTTGTTTTTATTAGGTTTTATTGGTTTTATTCTAGGCGGCGCTACTGATGCATCAGTAGATTATGTAATGCATAGCCGCGCGGTGGGAGAAAAGGAATAATAAAATAACAGCTTTGACAAGCAATCTCATGTGAATGTTCTCTCCCATGGACCCCCAGATGTGGAGCCTAGATGTAGTATAGACTGGCTGGGCTAGACAATGTCTCTATATATAATGTATGTGCCTTGCTAATGTGTTACTACCGATTATATCACCCACTGCTGCTATTATATGGAGGGTTATTACTAACTACAGCCAACAATAACATTGGATAACTACAACACCCCACATGTAATCTCTCGATATGCAATCTTCCACCTTGATTAGAGCATCATGGATAGTAATTAATGCAGCTTGTTCTTTGCCAACCCCCCAACATCACATTCATTGTCCCTTCAACTTGTGTATTTAATGAGAAGGGATTTAGGGGGGTATGTCTAATATATCAGCCTATGATAGGATACTGAACTTCATTTATTTATAGCTCTAGTTGTGCTGCCCTTCTACAATATACACCATATGAACCTGTCTTTCTGATTTGGCATTAGCTTTGACCATGAATGTACCCCACATATTCATATGCTGTTACAAGACTACTCCTTATTATAGTATTATTCTCAAGGTAAAGCATTATAAAAAACCATGTGTTGAGACAAACATAGTATTTAATAATCAACTTCTTATTTACAAAAAACAGACAACAAAAAGGGTCTGTTGTAGGAATTTGGGAAATAGTAGCAACTCTTCTGGTGACAGTAGGATTAGGACTGAGAAGTTCTCTAAATTATCACTCCTCAGTGACTGTTCAAGCTGGCATATTGCTTGTAGCTACATGAACTAACAATTATAGCTTTTTCTGTCTTTGTAATATATGTAATCTTACAAGAGCTCACATCTTCAGTGACTGTTCAAACTAAGGAGGGAGATTGTGGTGAGCTGTGTCATCTGCATTTACCCTACAATTGGCTCCTTTGTGCTAAATGGATCACATAGTGAAAATTTATTCACTGCCACTGGTAATACTGAAGGGACCCAAAACCAACTACTTGGCTTGTGAAGTAAAAATGTCTGGGCTGTGAAAAGAGAAAACAAGAGAAAAATTAGTGTAAGTCTAGAAAAATAAGGAAAATGTTTGAGAAGTCATAAAGTAAATGTTAGCATAGTTGAAAAAACAAATAAACCAAAAATCATCAGAAGATATTAGGATTGGTTACTAGGTGTACTACCTGTATGCACCCAACACCTGTGAAAGAAAAAGGGGGGTGTCACGATCACAATATGGACACCTCATCTATATCATTATCCTTCCGAATCAATCCTTCTGAATGGATCTTCCGAATTCCGAATCACCCTTGCCTCAATACTTCGCACACATTTGATCTGGTCACCCAATCCAGTTCAGGAATCACTCCATGAAGTGTTTAGTGAAACAATCAATAACCAGGTCCAATCATAATCTTTTTCTGGAAGAGAAGCACCCTGACTATCCTCATCACTATCCCCATCTTTTCCAATGAACTCATTGATTGAGTCATTTCTATTGTGTGGAAGCAGGCGATGACATTCCATATCATCATATTCTATGATATGAATGTTCTAAACCCTCAGGATTACTCTCCGAAGGATTTAGGGACGGTTAGTTCTACCCAAAGAGCCATGCGGTTTGGAAACATGTTTCAAGAGTTATTGTTGGTCCGTTAATCTTTTTCTTCATTCACAATTTTCCTACTTGCCTTGTTCTTTGTTTTCTATGGTCTTTAATTAGTATACATGTACCTTAGCTACTTTCCCAACCATCACGGACTCATTCCCATTTGCTCTTCCTTCCGAATGGTTCAGTATATAGCTCGCACATTCGCATGTATATTCCCTAGTTCAATTATCGTATGTCAACTTGATTTTTCTACTCATTGGCTGTGATCGACATGAACTGCCAAGTTCATTCGATCTAAGAGATAGAATCCTTTCGGAACCTCTATCTCTTCGGAACTATGCACTTCATTCGCAGAGGTTCTGAAAGCCATTCGCTTTTACTGTAGGATTTTTATTCACTTTTCAAAACCATTTTGTTATCATTAGGAATATTCCCGAACAGATTCACTAACCCAACCTTCATATACATCTTTTATCACTGAAAGTTGGATTCTGACAGGGGGGAGGGGGGGAATCGGCCCTGCCCTGCAAAGCATCGGCCCACTTCCACAAGTAACAACAGAACCTGATCTATTGGTCGGGTCCTTGTGATGTTATCAGGACGAATCATGGTGTTAAGGGTGATGGGATGTTGAATGGTTCATGTGCGACGAGATTGTTGATGGTTTGGATTCCGAAGAATCAATTCAGAAGAAGGTTGTTCAGATGGTTCGGAAGGTGGAGTAGGACACAAATCATGATTGTGACAGTATTCTCCAAGTCTAGGGTGGACACTCTGGCGCCTCACAGACCCTACAACCTCAAGATCACTCTCGAGGATGGCGCCGAACTGCCTCAACCCCCGATCTACTTGCTCTCTTGGTCCAAACTCAAAACCCTTCGCTCCTTCATTGACGACCACCTGAACATCAGGTTCATTCGGCCATCCCGGTCCTCACACAGGGCACCAATCCTCTTCATTTGAAAGAACGATGGCTTGCTCTGACTATGTGTAGACTTCCGAGGGTTGAATAAGGTAACTAAGAAAGATCAATACCCACTACCACTCATCTCGGACCTGCTGGATGCACCGAAGAAGTCTTGGTATTACACCAAGATCGACCTTCAACACACGTACCACCTCATCTGAATTGCTGAAGGAGACAAATGGAAGACTGTGTTCAAGACCCAGTATGGGTCCTTTGAGTGGTTAGTAATGCCCTTTGGGCTAACTAACTCACCCGCAGCTTTCCAATGTTTCATGAATGACATCCTGGGAGATTTGTTGGATAAATGTGTGGTAGTTTACCTTGATGACATCCTCATTTATTCTGACATGCTCGCCAAGCACAAAAAGCATGTACACAAAGTGCTTCAACAGCTCTGAAAAAACAGTCTCTATGTGAAGGCTAAGAAATGTGAATGGCACAAAGACATGGTAGAATTCCTCGGGTACATACTGACGTCTGAAGGTCTCACAATGGCCGAAGACAAAATTCAGGTCATCCAAGACTGGCCCGAGCCTCGGAAGGTTAAAGATATTCAGTCCTTCCTCGGCTTTGCCAATTTCTACTGATGTTTCATTCTTAACTATTCAGAGATTACAGTACCACTCACTCGGCTCACCCAAAAGGGTATGACCTGGCACTTCTCAGACAAATGCAGAACAACGTTTGAAACACTGAAGAAAACCTTCACCTCGGCCCCAATCCTCACGCATTGGGACCCCGACCAACAACCGGTCATGGAAACCGATGCCTCGGACTATGCACTTGCCGCCATCCTGCGGCAAGATCCACCCAATTGCTTTCCACTCTTGGACATTCTCGGGTGCTGAACTCAACTACAATGCCCATGACAAAGAGCTGTTAGCAATCTTCGAGGCTTTCAAACGTTGGCAACACTATCTAGAGGGCCCCTCAGCCCCAATAGACGTTGTTACTGATCACAAAAATCTGGAATACTTTTCAACTACAAAACTGCTCACCCGAAGGCAGGCCCGATGGTCTGAATATCTGTCGCAATTCAACCTCGTAATTCGGTTTTGGCTGGGCAAGCTCAGTGTGAAACCCGATGCCTTAACTAGATGATGGGACATCTACCTTAAAGAGGGGGGTAACAACTACACAACAATTAACCCACAGAACCTTCAGCCGATCTTCACCACTCAACAGATCACCGAGTCACTCCGAGCTACGTCCTTGATTCTGCCTTTGCTCCACGCAAGCCTCATCATAGACTTAGAAAAACTCCATGCTGATATTAAAGCTCACCTGTCCTCAGACCCCAAGGCAGGCCTTAAAACACCTCGGTGACACCTCTGACCCAAGATGGACACAATCCAAAGATGGACTCTTGAAACATGATGACCAAATCTACGTCCCCGAGGCCGACAACCTTCAGCTCCAAGTACTGCAGTATAAACACGATCACATACTCACAGGACACTTCAGTCAGAACAAGACTCTATCTGCAATCAGGCATGAATACATGTGGCCTGGACTCCGAACCTCAGTCAACAAATTCTGCAAGTCCTGTACCATGTGCCTACGCTCTAAACCCCAACGCCACAAGCCATACGGGTTCCTCAGACAGCTCCCAATCCCCGAACAACCCTGGAACTCGATGTTATTTTATTATTCCATTTCTCTCATCGCGCGACTCTACATTACGTAATCTACTGATGCATCAGTAGCACCGCATAGAATAAAAATAATAAAAACCGATAAAAACATTCACTAATGAGAATCCAAGGCCTCAGGCCTTAGGACGCAATCTGTTTACATTTCTAGGACTACTCAGCCAACGATCCCCGGCCCATGCAGGGACGAACGTGCGCATATATGCGCTTCGGACACGAACGGGCTTCAATAGCCACCGATTGAGCCCCGCATGGCTTTGAAACACTTCCAGCAACTCGTACGACACTCTTATTTCCATTCCCGGTCACCCCTATCGTCGCCGATCCACGAACAAAGCCGATCGCTTCCATTTCATTTAAGCAAGCGCCCAAAGCTTCGAAATGGAGTTTCAAGATTTTCTGTTATTGTTTTTCTTGTTCTTTTGACTCAGTATAGTAGTGAAACACATGATCCACACCTCCTACCACCTCACGATCAGTTTCAGATATTTTAAACATGTTTTAGTACAATTTTTGTGCATTCTTTCCCTCATGTAGTCTGCAACCCCAGAATCGCTCCATCGCCCCAATATTCTTCTTGGGAACACAAAGGACAATTACTAGCTAGCTCTCCCTATAAGTACGCTTGTAAATTTCTCCAGAATCCAAGGCAGTATAACCTCCACAGTCTCAGAACAGTCTCTATATCTTTGCTTGATATCTCAACATTGCTTGCTTTGTTAACGAATCGTCACCGGCCGTTCGTCATCGATTCAAGCATTCTATTGAACCCATCGTTCATCTCAAAACTGTTAAGTTACAGTTATCTCTCTATCTACAGCTTGCGTCACTGTACGCGAACTTTAAGCGCTTACATTTTGCTTCCGCATCAGCGCATCCCCCGCGCTAGAATTTATATCTCGCTTAGATTACACTTTAGGCACTTAAGAACTGCCTCAAGCAAACTTGAAGAAAATATCAAAAAACATCGCAAATAAAATAAAATAAAATAGATAAAAATTTCCATTTAATTCTTTATTACTCGATATCCATGGACTTCATCGAACAGCTGCCTCGGTCCATGGGCTACACTGCAATACTGGTAGTAGTCGACTGACTAACAAAACAAGTGATATTTATGTTGTTGCTATTGGATTGTTGTAGATAGGAGAAATATTAAAAATTTGATACTGCAGACAGAGATATCACCTCAGTGATAGAACACACTGTAGTATTAAATAACTACCTGCAGACAGAGATATCTACTAACCAGTTAGCTACTCTTCTACAAGGTAAACAAATGTTAGACTCACCACCTCAGTGATAGAACACACTGAGGGGTTTGTCTACGGCTGCCCATGCAGCTGTATAGTCTCCGGTCATCCCTGACCGGGAACTATACTTAACTACATAACTAAGTAACTAGACGACTCTAGCTAATAAAACTTGGTCCATATACTTATAAGAGAAGTATATAAAGGATGGTTATAAATTCAGATGAAGGGAATGAGATTGACCTGAGGAATGCAGCATATATTGCCTTCCCCTCCTATCCGGCAGTTAAGCACCCATCCGGATATCTCGGGAGCAGCATATATGCGCCTGTAATTAATTCCACAACACTCCCCCTCAATCGAAATGAAGTCCAAGCATCACCCGTAAGTGTGTGAAGGTTTTCACAGGCAGTGCCTTAGTGAATATGTCAGTGATCATCTCTTGGGTAGGACAGTAGCGGATTTCCAATAAATCCCGTGTGACGGCTTCGCGAATAAAATGATAGCGAATGTCTATATGTTTAGTTCGTGCGTGAAATTGGTCGTTCTTGGCCACAGCTATAGCCGATTGATTATCGCAATAAATCAATAGGGGCCGGTTTAATTGACACCTAATTTCAGCAAGGAACATCCTCATCCATAGAGCTTCCTTGGCAGCGTGAGTAACAGCCACATATTCAGATTCAGTGGTGGATAATGATATCACCGCTTGTTTTCTAGAATTCCATGAAACTGCTCCTCCATCTATGCAGTATGCATAGCCTGAGATCGCATGCCGATGCTCGTGTGAGTTTCCATCCGCGTCAGAGTAGCCCTGCAGGCCTTGTCTGCTTCTTTTGCCTAGCTCCTCCCATTCCAATGTCCCATTGGTTCCAAAGGTGAGCTTTGCGTCTTTGGTTCCCTTCAAATATCTTAACACCTTCTTCACAGCCTCCCAATGGGCTCGTCCAGGGTTGGACATGAAGCGGGCGAGGTATGACACAGCATAAGCTATGTCAGGACGTGTGCCGGCAACCGCATACATGAGGGATCCGACAGCCTCTCTGTAAGGTATGCGTTTCATTGCCTCTATCTCTTCCTCATCAGTTGGTGCATCCGCCTTCGTGAGATTGTGTCCGGGGCTGATTGGGCTATCAGTTGACTTAGCTTCCTGCAGGCCATATCTTTCTATCATCTGCTGGATGTATGCGCCTTGACAGAAAGATATTGTCCTCTTCTCTCAGTCGCGAGTGACTTCTATGCC